>VDFB02258885.1:0-35403 GCA_007258455.2 Sequoia sempervirens
AAGTTATAAGGTTGGGCCTAATATTAAAGAGAATGAGTTTACATGTATTAGATCCTTCGAACTTTGATAGTTTGAGGGAGGAGGTTGTTGAAGTCCTTTGTCTATTGGAACGAGAATTTCCACCAACAATATTTAACATTTCTATGCATCTTTTGATACATCTACAATATAAACTAAGGCATTGTGGCCTAGTAAGAACAAGATGGATGTATCCTATAGAATGATATATGAAGGTTTTGAAAAAAAATGTTCCTAATAGGGAAAAACTGAAAGGTAGCATGTTTGAGGGATATTCAATGCAAGAGGCCATGGGATTTTACACAGAATATATGAAGGATTTTAAAAATTTCAATCGATGTGTATGGGACGATGACAAAGAAGAGATAGTTGTAGGTGAATTATTAGAAGGAAATGGATGTCGCTTCAAGTTATCACATCAAGAAAGAAGAGTGATACATGCCTATATTCTTGAAAACACATCTTCGTTCGATAAGTGGAATAGGTAAAAAAAAAATTACACAATAATTTATTTACTCAATTGCATTTACACATTTATGTAATCAATCTTAGTATTTGTACGTTAATATTATATGTAGAAAATATGAAGAAGACAATCAAGCTTGGATGTAACATTGACCTTAAAGGTGTAGACGTCATGCTGATTTGATTGGAGGTGATTCTTTCCCAAAATTTGAAGAATGGATTGCTAATGCAGTCAGTGATGCAAAAGAAGAAGGTCAAGATATAAAAATAGAGGAAAGTGAGCTTTCAAAATCTCCACATTTATGGGCTACGCGTTTAAGTGGAATGTGTGCCTATGGTAGTCATTTAAGAGTGGAAGAAAAAGACAAAGGAAAGATAAATTGTGATTGTGCTATTAGTGCTGAATTTCTTCATGAAACTAAGAAGAAAATTTATGTTGGATTCATCCAACAAATTATTCTAGTGGACTACGATGAAAATAGTTTTGTATTATTAAAATGTAAGTGGATCCAACCATCTGCAGTACAATTTAATGAGTATGGATTTGTACGCGCAAATACAAGACAATTTTTATCAAAGATGTATGAGCCGTATGTTTCCCCTCTTCAAATTAACCAATCATTTCTAATTGATGATGTAAGAAGCCTAGGATGGTTGCATGTCATTCAAACAGAGTCTCGTTCAAAATGAAAATTCATGGAAGTTATTGATATAATTCCTAATGGGCAATATGTTAATTTACTAGAAACATTCGAAGAAGTGGATGAAGATGACGATAGAGTGTTTGAAGAAGACATTTTGATTACCAATGAAGAGATTGGGAGAGATAATGCATTACATGTTACAAATGAGGACAAGGAAGAAAATCAAGTAGATGTGGACACGAATGATCAAGATTCTGATCTTGTTGGAAATGCAGATGATTATGATGATGTTTTGTCACCTTAAGAGGTTAGCTTGTCACCTAAACTTTGGTTATGTGTAGGGTCTAATTTGTTATTGAATGTAATAAAGATATGAGTATAGGTATGCTTATTCACTGTTGTTTTATTGATACATTTTTGTATGTAATCATCATTATTCTATTGGTACATTGTATAAAAAACATGAGATGTTCACTGCTAATTTGAAGTGCATTTAAAATAGGTTCAATCATTCTACTTAGTTTTTTTACTTTGGTTGAAAATTTGAAATTGATTTTGCTTAGTTAGAATATAATTTCTTGTATGTCCTATATGTTTTCTAGATGCAAACACATAATGAACATCAATGATTTAATAATACATATAGATATCTTAATATTAGGTGAACTAAGCCTCCTAATTACAAACAAAGAAATGATCTCCTAGATCTGATTGACATTGAAAATTAAAACTAAGAGACTGCAAAATTAGACAATTGTTTAATCTTTTCAATAAAATGATATCTAAAAGATTGCATTCATAATAAAATCCAATACCACACTATCACAACAGTCAATAGAGGTATGTGCAAGATGGTGGGACATATAGGTCAATGTAAAAATGCTTACCGCAATACCGCGACAACCAAATATGAATACTGTGGGGTGGCGGTGAGAACATGTTAACAACTAAAGTAAACTGCAGCCCTAGAAGGAGTAAACAATGACATTGTGGTATGTTGGTGAACAATCACTCAACCACTAGAATTAACCCGTTGTTCCATAGGAGTCCAAAGGGGTGTGCACGGGGTGGTGGTATTGCTAACCCTACCATATCGCTACCTCATAGTGGTCTTGATATGATAGAGCTATATGGCGATGAACAATCACTCAACCACTAGAATTAACTTGCCGTCCTGCGAGTGTCCAAAGGTGTGCGCGCGGGGTGGCGGTACTGCTTATGCTACCCCACAATGGTCTTGAAATGACAGAGTGGTACTGCGGTATGAGCTATCAAATCATTTAATGATTACACCATTAGATTTCCCAAGATTAAAGGCATGTATTCAAACTCGAAATATGGATAAATTCTAAAATATTTTGCACGAATTGACATTAATATTGAGGTGACCGATCTCAACAACAAATATTACTTGGGACTTGACAAAATTTTGGCAATCATTTACATAGTTCAGCGTACTGAAATCAAGGGAGTTCAAGCGAAAAGACTTTGCAACTATTGTTTCGTCGGGTAAGTTCATAGAAACCCTCTATAGCAAGTGTATAAGAACTAAATTTTCTTCTACAAGTAGACACTTAAAGAAATCAAGTAGGAGTAAATTCTTCATCATGCCACCCAAAAGAAGTCAACTTGTGAGTAAAAAGGAAGAGCCCACAATTTCTAAATCAAAGAAGAGGTCCCTGCAACAATCCATTTTAGATGTGTTACCTAATTCTGTAGACAAAGGATTCAAAAATATTTTTAAAGATACAACCATGGATGTAGAGACCCAATTATCCCTATCTCATGGTGGGATCTATTTTGGTACTTTTATGAAAAAGGGGATGATAAAGATTCCAGTTTTGAATCCTTGGACCTTAGATTTGGCCAAATTGATAGTCCCAAACATCTTCGTAGATGTTGAGTTTATTAAAGTATTGGCACAATATTATCACCTGACTACTAGGACTATAAGAATTCCAGATGGTTCACCATTAGTGGTGTTGACTAAAGAAGCAATTATAAAGTGTTTTATGTTAAACAAGCAAGCTATCACTAAGATCGACTTGAACAAAAGTGAGGAGGATTATAGGAGATTAAGAAAAACCTACAGGAGTGATGAACTTCCTTTATACATGAAAAGGGGTGTAAACAATAGGAGGATACCTATCTACCCCTTCCAAATTGAGCCATTTTCCATAGAAGACTTCCAAGTATATTTCAAAAGAAATTATTTTTCTTTGTGCCAAGTGCTTGGAATAGATGCTGAAGAGAGGATGCCAACCTATCTCATGATGATGGAAATGAAGATACAAAATCCTAAAGTCAACATTGAGTATGACTTTGCTGCTAAAATTGAGAAAGTGCTACATGAGGGATTTTTGCAAGTAAGAGAGAACTTAGCTCCCATCACTTTTAGGAAATAATATCTGCTATGTCATTTAATATTGTACCAAAATATAAACAAATGAAATAAAAGAATGTGTTTGGGATGGTTGATGATGAAGGGAATAGGTTTCCTGTACAAAACTGGTGTTACATCTGGGATAGTATATGTAAAAATAGTGATTATGTAATATTTCATGACGATTTCATCATAAAGGTCATGGCCACTCTTGGTCATATTTCACCAAGATTAAATAATAAAATCATGTAAGTATTAAGAGTTTCAGCATTGAAGCCATAGCAGGGACACACTCACAATTTTGGTGACTGGTTCTTCTTAGTAGACCGAACAGTAATAAGGGTCTATGGGTGTCCTCAGGCCCCACATGTTTCACCTAAATTTGTTTCTATTCGAATTGCATTTTTAGAATTTATGTGGAAAATGTTATGGATGGAGCAGGATGTTATGAAAAGACAAAAAAAGGGGACATTCCTCCCTGACCTAACTGAATGCAAGGAGCTATCCGTAGGGTTTGAAACTCTTGAAGAACTGCAAAACTATTTGAAGATGGGGTATTCATTGAATTCATGAGGAGAAAGGGTATTTGATCCTGAAGGACATTAATTTTATAAAGTAGACACTTCTCATAAAGCTGGGATTATCCATGTAATGAATTACAAAGAAGATGTAATAAGAAATTGCTTTACACTTGATGAAGTTTTTCAGAGAAAGAGGAAGTGGGAAATCATAAGAGGCTTGAGGAGGAGAAGAAGAAAAGGGACACTAGATTCCAAGGATTCTATGTTGAAGAAAAGGATCCTATGAAAATGATGAATGTAATAATTGACAACTTTAAAAGATTATATGTTGAACTAGAAAATAAACCTAAGGGTTAATCTTCAAAACCCTCCAAGCTATCCATCAAACCAAGTGTTATTGTAATCATAGAGCCCCTACTAAAAAATACCACAATACAATTAGAAGCATCCCTTGAGAAACCAAGTCCTAAAATCCATAAGACACATGGAGTGGCCCCCTTAGTGGCATATGAAATAAGTGAAGGAGTAGGGGATACTGAAGAGGTAGCCGATGTACTTTTGAATTTTAAAGATGATGAAGTTGATCATCCACCACCTAAGCTTGCAAATAATGCTCACAAACCAGAAGAAAGAGTGGATGTACATGGGAATAATGATCAACAAGTGCAAGATGATGAAAGGGTGATTTTTGCCCTTATATTTGCCGCAAGATGATGAATTCATTCAAACTCGAGTTTGGCGATTTCGCTTAAGACAGAAACGAAATAATTTGAGGTGAGACTCCAAATTAATAAGATGGGCACTAAGGATTTACATCATGACCGTGATTAGCTGTAATCCTAGCTCGCCTGGCTAAGAATCTGCTATGCGCCCGGCCGGGTCACGGAAGTTCTAGTCTCCCCGTCCCTGGTAAATCGGCATATGCGGTCGCGGCCACGGCCACGTTAAAAGTTTACCAAAGATCAAGTATTTTATATAGGGTCATATACCCGATTCCCGCAAATTTGAAAAAAAAAACATCATGACCATATTGTTTGGCCGACTTCAGAAGAACTTAGGATTAATGAAATTATTGTTAGCCCTCAAGAAGCAAGAAAATTGGTCTTAGAAAGCAATATACTAATAATTCCTAGGATGGAGTTAAAAAAGATATTCTTACTAGATCAAGTAAGAAGGAAAGAAGATCCCATGTTGGTTTCTAAATTCAATTCAGATGAGGGAATGAGTGGCACAAGTTACAATCCAAGACTTGAAACCCTAGCCTTTTGGACAAAGCAAAAAAGAATAGATAAACCAAGATTTCTTGATGTTGTAAAGAAATGAGAGGGACTACCATGGTAAAGACACTTCAAAACACATCAACATTGGAGGAAACTACTGTGACAATGCACTCAACAATGTTTACTAGGGATGCAGTTAAAGATATGGAGCTTAGATTGGTAGAATATTATTGCCAGTATGAATGAGTATGGTGGTGTTGTCATTGATGTCAACATAGTATAGGTTGTTGCACAGAAAGGAATCAAGTGATTGCAGGTGGTGCATGTATAGTTGAGATACTATAGAGATGTTGTGAGTACATGGAGCTATCTTTATGGTGTTGCAGGTGTGTTGATATGATGAGTTACTAAGTGCTTTTGAGAAAATTAATAAATAGTGAAGACAAAATTGTGTGTGTTCAAAATATGCTCTGGTATGTGCTCTGCATTTCTTTTGTGTTGATCATATTCTTGTGCAGATTTGATTGTTTCTTATGGGCATCATTGGGTGATATGTCCTAGATTGTAGCTTCTGGGTTGATGAAAAGTGAAAGTTGATTTCATCGGTTTGTGAATTGGTCTGATAAAGTTGTTTGTCTATGGATTGGGAGAAATGTTTCTGCTCCGTAGTCCTCTGTTGGTTTGTTTTAGGTCTTACAGATCTGGAAAAAGGCTTGTAATGGTTTTATCTGTGTCCTATCAAAGGTGTTCATGGTTTGGTGCTCCGGAAGACTAGTTTCAGAGTTGCTGTGCGTGTCTGTGCAATCCCGATTGACTGATGGAAAGTTTTTTGTCCATGAAGATTGTTGCATTAGTTGCGGATGAATCTAAAGGAATCTGAGATGTGTTCCAGTGTATGGTGAAGTGTGTTTTGTGGTCCACATGTTATCTTCTTATTGCAGAAGTGTGTACTTCAAAGATCGTTGGTGTATTCATTAGGTTTGACCGACCTAGTGTTTACACATCATGCAAAGGATAAGTATCAATTAAGGAAGCATGTGATTGATCCAAGATGTTTTTTTGGGTCTTGGTTAAGTGTTGGTTTGGTCCTCTCTCATTCTTATCCACTACAGGAATGTTGAGTTTCCAACCTAATTTGAACTTGTAAAATGAAGCGTGTGTAGCTGACCTTGGAGAAAGTTTCTAAGGTTGATGATGGTATAAATACAAGGAAAGATGTTAAGCATTGAAAGACACAAGTTTGAGAAGCAAGAGTGTGCGAAATTGAATTGAGGTAGTAGTACTTTAATGTGTTAGACTCCTAAAAGTAGTGAGCTGATGGTGTCTGCAATTCTCTGATCAAGGATGCGAATGTGTGGAAGTTGTTGTGGTGGATCTTCTGTTGCATTGAGATAGTGTTCTCTATGTAACATTATTATTTCTATCTTTCTATATTTGTAGGAAACTTCTAGACAGTGAGTCTTATCTTGGGTGGTGAGCCCTTTGGAAGTGAGCCTCTTTGTAAATGGTTTTGCAATTACTCTATATTGTGAGTTAATCCTCACCGTGGTTTTTCCCTTATTGGGTTTTCCATGTAAATCTGGTGTTTCTTGTGTTGATATTTCTTTCTGTTATTTGCACTTCATGCTCATACTTAATAATAGATTAAAGTGGATGTGGAGTTAATAATTGTTTGATATTTGTGAATGTGATTGGTGACAAATGATTCAACCCCCTCTCAGTTGTGTTGCACATTTCAACAATTGGTATCAAAGTTTTGGTTCCTTGGAGAAAAGCTTAACCACTTGATGTAGATCCGATGGCACACAAATTGACAATCCCTAAGTTTGATGGATCTGACTATAGTTTTTGGAAAGTGTAGATGAGAGGTTACTTGATCTCTCTTGGTTACAAGACTTGAAAAGCTATTGAGACAAAATATGTTGAGCCGACAAGTGGTCCTTCTTCTGTAGATGAGATTTCTGCCTATGAAGTAAATGAAAAGGAAAGGTATGCAATTTATAGTGCTTTATCTAAGACTGAGTTGACAAAATTTATTTCATTAGGAACTGCTTATGAAGTTTGGGAAAAGTTGAAAGATATCTATGAAGGAAATGATAGAGTCAAATTGTCAAAGAAGTTAATAGCTAAGCGTAGATACGCGAACTTGAAAATGGAAGAAGGTGAAGAGATTGCAAGCTACTTTCAGAGGGTTGATATTGCAATAAATGAAGTCAAAAATCAAGGGGTACTCTAACAGATGAAGATGTAATGGAGAAGATTTTGATGACCCTACTAGAGAGTTACAGTGATAAGGTCTCAGCTATTGAGGAAGTTTATGATCCAAAGAAACTAAAGAACAACTATTTGGAACCTTGACTACATTTGAAATGAGGAAATTTGGGAAAGAAAAAGAGAAAACAAAAAAAACCTTCAAAGCTACAAAGAAAGAAGATGATCTGGATGGTGATAGTTTAGAGGAGTTGGAAGAAAATTTTACAAGGAAGTTGAAGAAAGGTACCGGTAAGTACAAAGGTATGTTACCTTTTAAATGTTTCAGTTGTGGAAATATTGGTCAATATGCTTCAAGATGTCCAAATAGAGCCATACACAAGAAGAGTAGAACAATAAAGACAAAAAGGACAAAAAGTTCAAGAAATTGTATTATCTTAGAGAAGATGTTGGAATTTTTGATGATGAATCTTATTTTGATGGTGATAATGATGAATTCTTGTTTCTAGCCTTAGAATAAATTAGTGTCTACTAACCATGAAAGATGTGCAAGGGAATGTGGTCTAGAAAACAAGAAGAGATGGAAGGTACACTAGTTACTGCCTTTCATGCTAGACAAGATGAAGACTACTAGGTAATTGATAGTGGCTGCTCAAATCACATGACCAGAGACAAAAGTAAGTTTACTAAACTTGAAAAGTATGATGGAGGGTTAGTCATGTTTGGAGATGATTCTGGTGCAAAGATTGTTGGAAAAGGAACAAATAATTTTGATGGAAAACATAGTACTGATGATGTCTATTATGTTAAGGGCTTAAGGAATAATCTCTTGAGTGTTGGAAAAATGTGTAGCAAAGGATTTAAGCTTGTGTTTCAGGATAATACTTGTGAAATTATAAAAAGGGTCCGAAACTGTGGTAGCTGCAGGAAGAAGAACATATGGAAACATTTATTAGCTTAAGGGTGTTGATGGTTAGTGTTTTGTGTCTCAGGTTAATGAAAGTTGGCTATGGCACTAGAGGATGGGACATGTGAACTTTGAAAATCTGATCAAGATTAGTTCAAGAGAAGTTGTTAGGGATCTGCCTAAAATCACAAAGCCTACCAATATTGTTTGCAGAAGTTGTCAGTTGGGAAAACAAACAAGATGCATCTTTAAAGGAAAAGAAAAATCAACTACCGAAATGCTAGAATTGATTCATATAGACCTCTGTGGTCCCACAAGAACAAGAAGTCTTAATGGTGACAGGTATTTCATGCTTCTAATTAATGCTTATTCTAGAATGACATGGCTTAATTTTCTTAGGGAGAAAGCTAAAGCTATGGATACATTCAAAGTGTTCAAGGCTATGGTGGAGAATGAAGTGAACCTAAAAATAAAATGTTTAAGGTTTGACAAAGGTGGAGAATTCACCTCTAGCAAGTTTAATACATTTTGTGAAGAGCATGGCATAAATAGGCATTTTTCTGCTCCTAGAACTCCTTAGTAGCATGGAGTTGTTGAGAAGAAAAAACAGATTGTTCAAGAGGCTGCAAGGACTATGATGAAAGAGAAAAATGTACCTGATGTATACTGGAGAGAATCAATTCACACTACTGTTTATATTCTTAACATAGTTTAGATCAGAAGTAACAACACAAAGACTCCTTATGAATTGTGGCATGGAAAAATTTCTACTGTTAAATACTTTAAGGTGTTTGGAAGCAAATATTACATTAAAAGAGATGATGAGAACCTAGGAAATTTTGATGCTAGATGTGATGAAGGTATTTTCCTTGGATACTCCACTAATAGCAAAGCTTATAGACGCTTCAATAAAAGATTGAGAAAGATTGTTGAAAGTGCAAATGTGAAAGTTGATGAAGATATGCACAGATTAGTTGAAATAAGTGAAGTTGAACTAGATGAGCTTATCTGTGGACATGCACAAGAAGAGAATAAGGAAGAAGAAGAAGAAGCTATGGAACCTACTCCTAAGACTCCAAAATATGTATAGAAAAATCATCTTGAAGAGCAGATAATTGGAAACAAAAGCGAAGGTGTAAAGACAAGAAGAAAAGTGGTAGTAGCTGAGGTAAATCTGTGGTTACTTTCCAAGATGGAACCCAAAATAGTGTGTGAGGCATGCAAAGATGAAAATAGGGTTATAGCAATGAAAGAGGAGTTACAACAGATAGAGAAAAATTAGACATGGGAATTGGTTTCTAGACTTGTAAACAAGAATGTAATTGGTACAAAGTGGGTATTCAGGAACAAGTTGAATAAGAACAATGAAGTAGTAAGAAATAAAGCAAGGCTTTTGTGCAAAGGTTATTCACAGGTTGAAGGAATAGAATTTGAGGAGACATTTTCCCCGGTGGCAAGAATGGAGGCTATTAAGATGTTTTTAGCTTTTTTTGCCCAAAATGATTTCAAGGTATACCAGATGGATGTTAAGTCTGCTTTCTTGAATGGAGAATTGGAAGAAGGGGTGTACATGGAAAAACTAGAGGGATTTCAGTTATCAGATCAACTATACATGGTCTAAAAGTTGAAAAAGGCATTGTATGGACTCAAATAGGCTCCCAGAGCATGGTATGCAAGGTTGGACAGGTATTTGACTCAACAAAGGTTCAACAAAGGCTTCACAGATAGTAATATTTATTTCAAGGTTGAAGGAAACTAAATATTTATAATGGTTGTGTATGTTGATGACATTATCTTTGGAGGAAATGAAGGTATGTGCAAGAAATATGCAGAGGAGATACAAAAAGTGTTTGAAATGTCTATGATTGGTAAGTTGAATTTGTTTCTTGGACTTCAAGTGAATCAAACTGATAAAGGTATATTCATTTCACAATCAAAGTATGTTAAAGAATTTCTGAAGAAGTTTAGAATGGATGACTCCAAACCAGTCTGTACCCCTATGGCGATTGGATGCAAACTGAGTAAGGATGATGAATCTCCTAAAGTTGATCAGAGCATGTATAGATCTATGATTGATGGACTGTTATATCTAATTGCTACTAGACTAGATATCATGCATGTAGTATATTTAGTTGCTATATTTCAAGTAGAACCTAAAGAAATACATGTTATAGTTGTGAAAAGGATATTCAAATATCTAAAAGGCACTCCAGATTATGGCTTGTGGTATCCTAAAGATACTGATTTTACTTTGAGTGCTTACACTAATGTAGATTGGGCTGGTTGTGTAGATGACCGGAAGAGTACAAGAGGTGGTGCATTCTTTCTTGGTTGCAGGTTAGTTTCATGGATAAGAAAGAAACAAGATTGAATTTCTTTATCCACTGTAGAGGCCAAGTACATTGTAGCAGCATCTTGCTGAATATAGGTATTGTGGATGAAGCAAACACTGCAGGACATAGGAGTGATGTGTGATGAGCCTATCCCTATCTTTTGTAATAATACAAGTGTAATAAACATTTCAAAGAATCCGGTAATGCATTCAAGGACAAAGCATATATCTATCAAATATAATTTATTGAGAGAGAAGGTATTGGAGAATGAAGTCAGGCTAGAATATGTGCCTACAAAGGATCATATTACTGATATATTTACTAAGGCTCTTCTTTGAACTAGGTGCACATAGAGGTGCATTAGTCCAATGGATGTACAAATTCATCATTTGTCTAGACTGATGACTGAGGTCTACTCTGTAGGGGGAGTAGGAAGTATCATTGTTGCAATATGAGATGTGTGGTGCACTCCTAAGGGGGATTGATTAGAATTATGTAAAAACCTTTTTTTATTTTCCATTGATGTCAAAGGGGGAGAGAGAGTCGTGTGTTTCCATCAATGACAAAGCGGGAGATTGTTGCAAGTCTGAATGAGTATGGTGGTGTTTCATTGATGTCAACATAGTATAGGTTGATGCAGATAAATAAATCAAGTGATTGCAAGTGATGAATGTATATTTGAGATACTATAGAGATGTTGTGAGTACATGGAACTATCTTTATGGTGTTGCAGGTGTGCTGATATGATGAGTTTCCAAGTGCTTTTGAGAAAATTAATAAATAGTGAAGATAAAATTGTGTGTGTGTTCAGAATGTGCTTCGGTATGTGCTCCATATTTATTCTATGTTGATCCTATGCTTGTGTAGATCTAAAGTGTTGTTTATGGGAATCTTTAGGTGATATATCTTGGATTGTAGCTCTGGATTGATGAAGAGTGAAAGTTGAGTTCACCGGTTTGTAAATTGGTCTGGCAGAGTTGTTTGTCTATGGACTGGGAGAAATGTTTCTGCTCTGCAGTCCTTTGTTGATTTGTTTCAGGTCTTGTGGATCTAGAAGAAGGTTTGTAATGGTGTTATCTATGTTTTATCAAAGGTGTTTGTGGTTGGGTGCTCCAGAAGACTAGTTTCATAGTTGTTGTGCATGTCTATGCAGTCCGGATGGACTGATGGAAAGTGTTTTGTGCATGAAGGTTGTTGCATTAGTTGGTGATGAATCTGAAGGCATCTGAGATGTGTTCTAGTGTATGGTGAAGTGTGTTTTGTGGTCTGCATGTTATCTTCTTGTTGTGGAAGCGTGTACTTCAAAGATCGTTGGTGTTTTCATCAGGTTTGACTGACCTGGTGTTTACATGTCATGCGAAGGATAAGTATCAATTAAGGAAGTGTGTGATTGATCTGAGATGTTGTTTTGGGTCTTGGTTAAGTTTTGGTTTGGTCCACTCTCATTCTTATCCACCGTGGGAATGTTGAGTTGCTGACCTAATTTGAACTTGTAAAATGAATCATGTGTAGCCGACCTTGGAGAAAGTTTCTAAGGTTGATGATGGTATAAATACAAGGCAAGATGTTAAGCATTGTAAGGCACAAGTTTGAGAAGCAAGATTGTGCAAAAGTGAATTGAGGCAGTAGTACTTTAATGCATTAGACTCCTAAAAGTAGTGAGATGATGGTGTATGCAATTCTATGATCAAGGCTACGAATGTGTGGAAGTTGTTGTGGTGGATCTTTTGTTGCATTGAGATAGTGTTCTCTATGCAACATTCTTATTTCTATCTTTCTAGATCTCTAAGAAGTGAGCCTCCCTTCTAGAAAGTGAGCCCTTTGGTAGTGAGCCTCTTTGTAAATGATTTTGCAATTACTCTATATTGTGAGTTAATCCTCACCGTGGTTTTTCCCTTATTGGGTTTGTTAGGAATTGCATGCAAAAAAATCAATTAAATGCAAATAAAGATTAAACAGAGGAATGAAAAACACAAAAATAATAACGAGAGAGACAATATTTAATGTGGTTCACCCAAACTCAGGCTACATCCATCAACAAAGAGTCCAATATTATTATCTAGTAAATAAAACTGATTACAACCAGTAATCCTTGCAACTCAATACCACTGCAAAAGCTACAATACAATATCAATGAAAACCCTAACCCTTAGCTTGTTATCAAGACTTATGTCAGTTACAAAATATGGTTTTTTATGTTGGCCAATAGAAAAATGAACTCCTGACACCTTTATAAAATAGCAAAAATTGTGAGAGGTTTCAATGGCGCTACCCCTCAACCCTGCCCTGTATCGTGATAGAGAGCACACCAGGGGCGTTGGATCCCGCAAGGGGTGTTGCCCCAAAACCCCTGTTAAATAATTTGGGGGGAAACTGTGCCGATGAAAGTGAGGAAAAATTAACCTCCGAGTCTGATTAGGCTCCATATACCAACAAGGTTTTCCACATAAAATGCGAATTGTTGATTTCTTGTGTTGATATTGCTTTATGTTATTTTTCAATTCCTTGATCATACTTAATAGCAGTTAAAGTGGACATGGAGTTAATAATTGTTTGAGATTGTGAATGTGGTGACAAAGCCGAGTTCACCTCTCAGTTGTCTTTAGCATATTTCCAAAAAAATGAGAAGCATAAGTGATCGAATGATAAAGTGAATAGGTTATTCATAGAAAATGTGAAATTGAAAGAGTAGTTGAAGGGAGCAGGTCCTTCCCAAAGCACAAAATTAACAATAAATCAGCCCCCTACCATCCAGACTGATATAGGTGCAATCACTGTTGAACAAGTAAATGTGTTAAAACAAGAAATTGAGAAGTTGAAAAAGACTAATGAAAGCGAAAGGAAAGAGAAAGAGAAACCACTATTGATGATTGTTTTCTACAACAACTTCGAGATAGGGCACATCTATCTCTCTTGAAAGGTTATTTTCAACAATAAAATCAACTGAAAATCACCCCAAGGTCTCTTAGTTAACCGGTCATGACAATGCATAAACAACTCAGATAATATGTGAAAATGCTGGTAATCACAAAGGGACCTTACTACAAGCAAACTATGTCTTTCCAATTTATCAGATTTTTGCAATATGATGATCTCCAATTCCTAAATCTAACCAAATGATAAAGAAATAGCAAAAGATAAGGGTGCAAGAATATGATAAAATCTAAACTATTCCTAGGATGAGTAATGCAAATGATAGATTTCTGGAATGGACCAATCTCAAACAACCAATTCCTGCTTAACCCACAATGCAGTATCACAAGAACAGTGCAATCTTCTGAGGTATGTAGATTTTCAAATCATAGACATTCATCTACAACCGAACTTAAGCACATTTAAATGTATGGTCCAGGTTGACTTTACCAGCCTACTACAATCAGATAGTTATTGGGAGTATAGACCAGAGATTGCTACAAACATTCCAAATATGAAATCATAAACATCATTCACCAAACTAAAACTAATTTAATTCTGAATGTTAAACCCTAAATCCTCAAGCAATTCAAAAGATAGAACAACAGGAACCATGCGAAATGAAATAACACAAGAGATTTCACCAGGAAAACCACAATGCCTTCAATTGTATTAGATCATCAAACTGTTGCAACAATTCCACTATTCTGATACAGTATTTGCTTCAAGAAATAAAATACTACTCCTACTACAAAATATTCTAGCTCTTTCTGCTCTTACTTATCTCTATTACTTTCTAGCTGACTCCTTACAATGAGGCAAGAATGCCCTTTTATAGCAAATCTCAAGATATGTCGGCCCAGCCAAACATTTTTACAAGATAAATATAATTGCCAAAACAAGTCGGCCTAAGGAAATCAAAGTAAGGCACACATTAAATGTCATCTATCATCAAGGTTGGCCTTGACACAGTCCCCAATGTAGCTCGATCCAATGCATGCCCTATGATAATAGGGAAGCACAAATCTCAAAACAGGCATTAACTACCACTTCCCTTATCCTTTCTCTGGACTGATGATCCCTGGACCCTCAAGAACGCTCCATCCAGCTCGGTGACAGGTGGCAAAGGTAATACCCTAAGCCGACATTTAATGGAGTCAATTTCATCTTTTGACTGTTCAACAATCTTGTCCCAATCCTCCTAGCTGGCCAGATATCTATCCATTACTGCCAAGTAGGTGGCTGCATCATCTAATTGGTGGGCAGTTAGAACACTCTCAGAATCCGGGGCATAAACTTCATGCCACCATTCCCTCAGCTGCTCAAGACTCAGATATTTTGGGGCATTCTTTCTCCTTCTAGTCATCAGCTCAAAGAAGGCAATGCATCCATCACACACTACAGTAAGATCACCATCAATTGATTTCTTTCATTTCTGAATCTTCTTCATGGCCTTCTGCCTAATCTGCAGAGCCTCGAACCATTCCCAAGGTTCATCTAATCTGGAAGAAGGAAGGATTCCATCCATAGCCAATTGCTCTTTACCATGTCCCATGATAACCCTTGATTTCTGCAGCAAGAGATCCATGTCTTCCTTGTCCTGAGACAACACATGCTCCAACAGCTCCTTGGCTCGGACTGCATCCTTCCCAACTAAAAGGATGTCCTTAATTGCATTATCCCCTCTTACTTGCACATCTTTTAGCCAATCCATCGTAGTTTGAGCAGTGGCCTTCATTCTCTCAATCTCAGAAATAGTTTCTTTAGGTAGGAAGCCAGGAGTAGCTGAAGAAGGGTGGAGAGATTGCAGAGTTTTCATCACTTCCTCCAAACATTTCCTTAGTCTTTCATTCTCCTTTCTCAGCTCATGCTTGGTCTGGGTCTCTTTTGTCAACCTCCCAATGATCACAACACTGGACCCTTCATATTCCTCTATGTCCTGCTCCATGGATGCCGGTCCGAGGTTGATAGTTTGCACATTGTAGTCTTGACCTGTGACCTCTTCTCTTGTCTTGTCCGTGGCAGGAGTGGCAATGTGGATGACCCTGTTATTTGCCTCATCTCTTTCCACCTTGGACACCACCTTAGCTGCCTTCCTTTTCTTCCCTTTGCCAATCTTAGACAGCATTTCATCCCAATCCAAGGGAGTGTCCTCAACTACCACCTGCTTCTTTCTTGCAATCTCATTTTCTAGCCAGTCTGGGGCTGCAGGCTCTACCCAGATTTCTTCTGTTCTGACCTCCTCTGGCTGTTCTGTCATTTTCTCTTCTTCCCCCACAGTTATTTTATCCTCCTCTTTCTCAGGGAGCTGCTCACCTTGATCAATTTCTTCAAGCTCGACCTCTGGCTGCACCGGTGATGGGGTCTTAGCAAGAGTGTCCTCCTTTTCGGGTGATCCACGACTTCTGTCACTTTTGGGGGAATCTTCATATTGCACCAAAGGAGAAGTATGCCTTTCCTCTTCCTCCGCTTCTAGCTTTGCTGCCTCACCAAAGAGTGTCCCTCCCTTGAAGGGCCCTGCCTCTCCGCTAGTTTCATGCTCCTCTGGAATTTTTGGCTCAGGTGCGCTTGGTGGAGGAGAAGAAACCTTGGATGGCTCCACGACTGGTGACTTTGGAGGAAGATCCATCTTTTGCACAGTGTCCTTTGGAGAGGGAGTCCTAGATCTCCTCATGTAAACTTTTGTTTTCTCTCCTCCTGAACTATCCACATCCACAATAGGGGGCTCATCCTTTGATACCTCCCGAGCCTTCTTCTTCAAGAGTCTTGTTGTTCTTGCCTTCTTCGGTGGTGGAGGAGCATCCCCCTCTTCTGCTTTTTCCAACTCTTCCTCATCAGAGGATGTACCAATCTTCAAAGTCTGCCATCTCCTCTTTCCCTTTGGCTTCCTCTTTGGTTCAGGCCCACTTTCCTTGGGACCTCTGATCTTTATCTTGAAAGGAGAGCTTCTTGCAGTTTTCCCTTTGGGGTCATCTTCCATGGATTCCTCTAAAGTAGACATGGGATTGAGGTCTCCCATCAAATTGAAGGTACAAATCACCTTCTCACTTTCAAGCTCCCAAATCTTATGTTTCAACCATGCAGCAATAAATTTCATAACGGAGGCCATCAGGTCCTCCAGCTCCGTGACCTCATCTTCATTCCAGCTGATATCGCCAATTGATCTATCCTTTACAGCCTCATAGGCATGATCCTGCACCAGGTTTCCATCATCTTCCAATTGGTCCGGGATCAACTTGACATTGTATTGTCGGATTGCATCAATAGGGAGACTGGAGTACCTCTTCTTTCTGGCCTCGTTATCATCTTTGATGTTGGCCCAATAATCCTCTAGGTCATTTTTATGCCGGTACTCCCTTGTGGCCTTCTTCTGTGCCTCTCCTGTGATATCAAAATTCATCCTTTTGGAGTGGAAGGAGAAACCATACGCTGCCAATTCTTCTCCTGCAGTGTGTGCCGACTGGATGGAAGGACACACCTCTGCCACACCAATTCCAAGGGGAAAATCCCCACCAAAGCCCGTCTTATGCTTTTCTTTCTTCACAATGGCATCGAGCTCACAAATCTGCCTCACAACCTCCAACAAAACAATGTGATTGGTGGGGTATCTTGGCAACTTGTATGGAGCAACTGGGCATCCATCAACCCTAATGTAGGTGAAGGTGGGAAATTGGATAAACCAAGCCCCATAATTCTTAATCAGCCCTTTGGCTCCATCTGACAATCTCATATGCTCTACATTTTGTAGCATCCGGGTGATATGCATCGTGAAGGCATCATTGGCCCTTCTGTAGTTCCAGTGTCCTAGGTGCAGTTCTGGATAGACCTCGTAGATAATATCTTGTCCAAGCGTCCCTTGTGGATTTAGACCCTTGTATGGGTAGAATCTGGCTAACACATATATGACATAAGAGGACATAGTGAACCTCTTAGTCTCCAGAACATTCCTCAGCTGTTTGTCAATTTCAGCACTAATAAGCCCTGCCCAGTGATAGTTGATTCCTTGCTCAACCTTGGTGATTACATGGACCATCTAGCTCTCCAGCACCCCGAAAGTCTTCAAACCAGCTACTCTGCTAAAAAATGTTATGGCATCATAAACATCTGACCTGAACCTAACTCTGTGCAACTGCTTAGGCAATTTAGAATGGTGGGACTTTGGTTTCTCTAACCATGAATTGATTATCTGTTGGGCCTTGACTGGCTCATTCTCATAGCATGTTTTGGCCGTGTCTATGTTCAAAGCACACACTAAAGGCAAGTTAGGCATGTTCAGGCATGTCAAAGGCTTGTGCAATGGAGACAGGACTGAAATTAGCCAAAACCCTTCCCTCAGTACTGACCACCCTTTGTGTATCAAAATCATACTACCGAGCACACTCAAGAATCAGCTCATAACATTGAATTGCTGGAGGGAACCCAGCCACATGCACAAGTCCGGACTTCATCATTCCATTCCTTAAGGCCGACAAATCCTTCTCAGCTGTTCTCTGCTTAAACTCTTCATACCTCCAAGCTCCCACATTAGTATCAGACACCTTGGCCCACACAGAAGACACCTTGCTTTCTGAAAGCTGACTCTTAATATCCAATCTTAATCGCTCTGCCTCAGAAATGGATGACCCCTACGTGCCACTCTTAGATTTTCTGGCAGCAGCCTTGCTTGATTCGGCCTGCACTCACAAAAGACATCATTAGTATTTAATTATCATGCATATTCCAATCCCAAGGTTAGCCTAAAATCATATAAAGTGACTAAAATCCATCGCAAACTGCTAATCCTTGAAGATCCAGAGAAATAAGGCAGTCTGAGAAAATCATGTAAACCGGGAAAATCCAGTCGGGGCGGAATTTCAGAGAAATCCGACCCAGACGAATTCCTATTGCCAAGTCATCATAAGTCACATAAATCGTTAGTACAGCCCAAAAATCATTAGATTATCATGAAATTCACTCACTAGCAACAAGAAATAGGCAATTAGCATTCACTCCATTAGTCCTATCTTCGGAAAATCGGAAGAAGTGTAACCAAATAGGAAAACCGAAAAAATCCGGATGGGACGGATTTTCGCGGACAGCTTCAAATGTTTCAGAAATTACTCCACTCCGCAGAATAAGCCCAAACCGGGAAAATTCGGGTGTGCAGAAATTAAAGTGGACACCATGGGAACTTTCGGCGAATAATGAAGCGAATAATAGAAACACAAGATTCCAGACCGTCACGGAAAATTTGATACCAACCAACAAGATTGAGCATGCAAATGGTTTCAAAGTTTCCTATGCCCTCAAATGATGAATTCCTATAGCAAAATGATGATGCCCTAATTTCGATAACCAAACCCCCGCCATGAGAGTCCTGACAAGCTTTAAAATTTCAAGAGAAACCACTATCATTTGGGTGATTAACCAATGGACACAAGGATCTCTTCAAGGTGAGAGCAGGCTGGGCTGAACAAGAACCATGGAACTACGACCACCCTATTGAACCTTGGCAAATTCGGGCAAATGAACCAAAACCCTAATCATCCCAGGATATGGAAAATGAAACACTTAGGGACTAGCCCTATTCAGACAAGGCTACGAAAACTCACCCAACTCTCCATTGATAAACAAGACGCACGCAGAGAGGATGATAAAGATTGATGAAGGGAAAAGTTGAACCCTAGCTCTATAAATACAAAACTACCAGCAAGCAAAGGTCAACCCAAAATAACCATAAGTCAACCCAGAGAACTTAATCATTGCATAAACAAATGAGAAGGCTATCGGTGACCTACCATGGATTATTGCAGATGAAACTCAAACTTTGGAGAAGAAAACTACAAAACGAACACGCCCAGGCAATGCGAATCCAGATACCGACACCCAGCAATCCACACGCACAAGCCGCTTGAAATAAATCCTCAATGCTCAAATGAAACTCTTAATCGCCAGAGCAATCAACAAGTAAATGGATGAAGTCAGAATGATGTTTAAAATGCCCTAAATCTACCCATATACTCACATCACGAGCAAGGCACCTCACTCATTGTAATGAGTGATAGAACCTCGACAAATCACGGAAACTGAGCCCAAGACGAAACTTCAAAAAATCCCAAGACGAACCACAGTTGCGACATCTGGCCGGGAAATAGCGAGTTCCGGAGTTTTGGCAGAGTCGGGGAAAATCCATAGAATAAGTAAAAATCACGGAGTGGGATGAAACCTAGACCGAGAGAATCCGGCCGAGAAATGGAACCAAGAACCGGGGCGGGGAAATGTAGGAGTTGGAAAATCAGGACCTAGGTGGCTTCCGGTTACTTTAAGCTTCAATTTTAGTAATTCTAGCCGCAAGGCAAGGTCAAAGCTAGCAAAGGCCAGGCATGTCAAGACCTCAAAAGGATGATAAATTCCAATAAAACCGAAAGGTCAAAAAGACGCTCGAGAAAAGGGTCCCCTACTCCCAAGTGGGGCGTGTGTGCAAAACTACATAACAAAACCCTTAGGGTATTGGAATAGATCTTGGAGCATAGGGTTAAACTAATTGTGGAAAAATTGGAAAATGTGTATGAATGTTATGTCTCCATGTCACAAGCAGTTGATCAAATAAAGGCCCATGTACCTATATTTGACCCCTTATTCAAGAAATAGCAACCTATACATCACACCTTAACAAATTTGTGAATTTTTTTACAAAGGAGTGTTGAGGCCCCCACAACTTTGAAGCCTACTGAGAAAATGGTTTGAATGGTCACAAATGAATTTCAATACATATTTGCAGAAGACCAAAAGATCAAGGAAAGAATGGATTCATTTCACACACTAAAGTAGTGGTTTGTGCCTAAGATACTAAGGGATGATGATCAACAGAAAGGCTCCAAGGATTGGATAGATGAGTTTAGAAAATTTTTTCCCAACTTCCTCACTAATTTACAAAAGGATGGTGACATAAATATTCACCGCCTCAATATAACCTTGGATGGAATAATTGCATTGGATGCTGGATACTCAAAATTTATCACAAATAGCAAAGGGTTATTAGAAAACAAATGGAAGAGTCACTTGGCCAACACAAAAAAAATATAGGAGTACAAATGGCCTCATGATTACATGGTGTACCAATGGGAGCAAACATATCTAGCTCCCCTAGAAGAATAGGCCTTGCAGTGAAGTACCAAGCCTTGCAAATACTATCATGGAGAGAGGACCTTGCTAGATCCGAATGAGCAAGGGTACCTTACGATGATTAATGGACTTCCATATCTTGCGAGTGCTCTGGACTTCAACATTTGATAATTTCTCTTCACTTCTCATCTTTCATTTGCTTTTATGTAATCCTGTGTAAACAATGATAATTGAGACTTTTTGATTTATGTTAAAAGTGGGTAACTGAAAAGACACTTTTTGACATGCCAGTCAGGACAAAATTTTGAAACATATTGTAAAATATTTTTGTAGATCAATAGAATGAAGTTATAATTGGTGGCCGAATTCTAGTTTCAATTGTTTGTTGAAGTGAATTAATGAATGTTATCTTGATGTCTCCAGTTTGATCTTTCCTTGTTATTTAAATCAATATATCGAGGGTATATCTAGTTTATCAAAAAACATTTTATGTCAAACAATTCATTTTGTACTACATTTTGGTGTTAAATCTTCGGTAATTATGGTTAGTTTCATTACATTCATATTATGAATTTTGGGAAATTATATATCGTAAATAGATTGATGGTTATTTAGATAGTGAAATTAGCTCTCTTAGAAATTATTTGAAATATCTTGTCTTGAAATATCTAAGATTATTTTAATTAAAGAGGATTTTGTGGTTATTTTTCTAACAATGATTAACAATGATTTTATAGTGCAACTAGCTTGCTATTTTTGTTCAAGATATGATGCAAGCCCAGAAGTTCCAAACTCATTCAAAGTGAAAAATTGCCTTCAAGAGGAATCTAACAAGATTAAAATGGCCTATTAGAGCAATTCAAACAATCCCCAAAGTTTGACAACAATCAAAAGCAATTTTTCCCCCTTTCACCCTTGCAATCCTAGTAGCATTGCAAACCCAATTTTTGGCCTTTAACTCTAACACTTCCCAAAACACTTGACAAAAATATGGTAGATTCAAATACCCATTTATGAGTTATAAACCATATCTCTTAACTAGACACAAGTCCTTTGGAAAAAACCCTTGAAATCTCCACTCCTACACTGACCTAGGCTAATTAGGCCTAAATTACAAAGCAACCCACCTTTAAAATTATCACAGACAATTAAAACCTTGGGGTAGAATTTCCCATGCCTTCAAACCTCTAAATCCACAATTAACTCCCAGGGTTGACCCTTCTAACATAGAAAACCATAAAACCCTTGATTTATAGCCAAACTAAGAGGGTTTGATCAAAGTTCCACTTGCACAACTTCCCTGATCATGCCACTGACTCAAACACTTTTATTTTGACCCCAATATGCTCAAAAGTTGAAGAAACTCCCCCACTCTCATTAATTTCAACAAACCCTAGACCCAAAGCTCCATTTTTATGTATTTTCCTTCACAAAAATCAACAAAACAACAAACCTATCTCCCTTATTTCTCCTCCACAATCCTATTCATGCATCCTACATTCTAATTAGACTCCCTAGGGCCCATTACACTTGCTATAGTGGTCACAGTCGGTGTATGGGCCCTTAAAACATGGTTTTAGGTTACAAAACCCTTAACCAGGGTGTTCTCGGTTTGCTACAAGAAAATTGAGATTTCTAACACAAAACTCAGTTAGTTTCCTTCAAACTTGAAGAAAAAGAATTTCAACACAGTCCACCACAAAATATGAATGAATACATTACAAAGTTTGTCTATACGAGCTCGTACAGGTCTGCAAAATGACAAGAAAACTTAGAAATGAATGAAAAACATAGAGATTTCTTATTTCCAGTCCTTCAAATATCCAAGCCAACATTAAAAATGAGTTTTCATGCCTTTTTAAAGGATTCTCCACATCCAACCAATGAACAGATACCTTGCAACAAAATTTTAAACCTCTAATGACCGTTAGAGGCCAAAATTACACCTTTTACACAATTGTATAACAACACCATTACTTAGTTTGCAATGTTTATACTTTTTGACCCTCTTAATCACCTAACCTATTAAAAATGGTCTAATGAGACCTTATTCACCTAAGAAACATGACTCACCCAAGAAAACAACATTCTATATATCTGTACACCCCTTGTCAACTTTGATAATTTCTTCCCACATGATTTAAAATCCTTATAAAATGAACACTAAAGCCCCTCAAAGTTGGTCAATTACAATAGAATGGTCACATTGGACATTATTTGAACCCAAGAAATCACCACAAACATCATAACAAACCTTTCTTATCAGACAATGAAGAAACATAGAAAACATTAGTGCTCTTGCACCAAGATATAAGTCATGATCAAAGTCAAGCACATACCAAGAAGATGGTACTCTACTTCAAACCCTCGACCTCACTTAGTTTAGTCTACTTACATGGGGATATTAAGGAAGTTGCTAAAAAATTAATAAATATCATTTGTTATTTGTGAAGGAGAATCTTGTGAGATCCAATATGGAAGTGGATGAATATCCGATTTCTTAAGTAAAGATGATGTCACAATTGGGAAACTTGTTGCAAAACATCAGGTTAGTAATTTTTGGATGTTAAGGCTTCCTAGTTGGATATCAAAGATATTTTCTCATCAACTTAATTTGGAATTTATGTATAAATGGATTCTTTCATGGTGTAGGTCTTTACTGAGGCAACACATGAACTAGGGTTGACATTTTTGTTGTCCAAGTCTGATGGAAATCTTGCGCTTGGTTTCCAAGAAATTTATGTTGATAATGTTGTTCTAGTCAGGTTAGTGTTGATAGCCTTCATTCTATAATATGAGCATATCACCTTTCTTAAATTTTGAACAAGGTTATGAAATCAAGGGTTCAATATGAATATTTTAGGCCTATGTTGAACACTTTGTTTAAGGCATTTATTGACAAGGCTACAATTTTTTAATTGATTTATCTTTCTGCTGTGTTTGGACTTTTGTAAACTTGCAATATACAATGCACTTTTATTCTTTCTAAATTGAGACTAATAGTAATTTTGTTGGTTGTATTGAGGCACAACTTCATTCATGGCAAAAAAGGAAGCACCCTGTTTCTCATATCAGATGGTACATTGCATATAAAGGAGAAAAGATTCTAGCTGGGTTGTTAATTGCATTGAAGGAGAGAGGTTCATAAATGGGACACGATCAACACTCTCCTTGGATTCTAAACATTACAACTTGCTCCAAGAAGATTTCCCACATTGTAGAAGTTTTAAGAGATGAAAGGGGAATGTGCTCACATTGAATGAATTCAAGAATGCATTTCCATCATTGCAGAAGTTTTTAGGAGAAGTTTATTTCTTGCAGTCATTTCTGTGCAATATTGTAACTCAAATTTTTAGTCTTTTGACTGAAAATAACAATTGTAATATACTCTATTTCTAAGCTGTAACTAGAACACCTTTCTTTTATTAATAAAGTTCACTGATTTTGCCTTCTCAATGGTTGTCTTATTGTGTGCAATTGATGATTGATGTGTATGTCTGTGTTTTATGCTTAAATCCTCAAATATCGATCAATTAAAATGACTAAATATACTACTAATTGACTAAATATACTACCAAATGATAAAAATCAATGAATAGTGAATAAATATGACTAGATATATATGACCAGTGAAATCAGTGAATAAAAATGACTAAATATACTACCAAATTGATCAAAATGATGATTAAAATTAATGACTAAATACACTACCAATGCACAAAAATCAATGAATAAAAACAACTAAATAAGTGACTAGTTAATAACAATCAATGACTAAATATGTAGTGAATAAAAAAATAACTAAATAAGTGACCAGATTACAACAATCAATAACTAAATCAACAACTAAATAAGTGACCAGTTAAATATATTAGTGAATATAAAATGACTAAATAAATGACCAAATTACAACAATCAATGACTAAATATATCAGTAAAAAAAATGACTAAATAAGTGACCAGATTACAACAATCAATGACTAAATATACTACCAAATTGATCAATCAAAACAACCAATAAATGACTAAAAATGGTTTAGTCATCAATCTAGTCACGTTATATGACTAGAAATAAACTACTAATGGTCACGTGACCAAGTTCAATCATTTATAAGAAGTTTTTAGTAGTTTTTTCAATAGTTTATTGTTGTTTATGTACTAGTGGGAGAACACGACCGCCAAGGAGGGTGAGAGCCATGATGAGGAGGAGCCTGAGAGCGGGGGCAAGTAGAGCCACTCCGCCGTCAGCCCCATGGGGGTGACTGACCACGGGAAGAGGTAGGTGAAGAGGGAATTGTTATGCCTTGCATAACCACCCCATTTTTTTATTTTATTTTGGAACAAAATGGGTCCCCCTTTTATTTTGTTTTCTATTTCCTTTGGTTCTTTGGTTGGGTCTTAGGAGTTCTTTTGTTTTTCTCTAAGTTTTTGTTGCTTCAACCGAGGGCCCGAGATCACGGAGCTAAATCCTAAGCAGTGGGCTCTTCGGGGTTTTTGGTTGGTCCCATCGACTCGACCGGCTTTTCTTTGTTTCTTCGCCGTTGGTTGTTTTCGACTAACTTTTGGGTTGCTCCTTTTCTCCTGTTTGTTTGTCATTTTCCTTTGGTTTTGTGTCCCGTGCCTTAGGAATTTTCCTTTCCTCCTTGGGCCTTTTCTTTTTGTTCTAGCGGACATGGAACCGAAACTGAAACAGAACTTGGAATTCATTCCAAGTTCTGATTTCTATTCCTTTCCCGGCTTTGGTTCTGGCTCTTTTGTTTTTTCCATGCTTGGCGTGTTGGTTTTGTTAGGCCCGGACGCCCGGAACGAACGAATACGAAACTTTTCAAGGTTTGAGGTTTGAGTTTTCGTTCCGGTCCCGTTCACTTTACGATCTCTTGTTCTTTGCCTTTGTTCCTTATGTTTTGTCGTGGGGTGCTTTCTCCCTTTCTTTTTCTTCCTTCTCATCTTTTTCTTGATCATCTTTTTGGAGTGTCATCGAGCGGGATCGAATGAAACCCGAACTGAAACTTTGGATTTGAGGGTCGGTCAGTTCGATCCGGTTACGCCAAGTTCATTTTCTCGGTTGACCACTGCGGTCAAGTGTGTAGTGTTAGTTTTTCGTCATTACCTTTTGTGGGGGTCGGCGGGAGCGGTGTCATGTAATGTTAGCAGATTGTTAGTCTTCAGTTCCCGTTTCAACTCTGGTCTCGGGTCCAGTTCCATCTTGGCTCCGCCCCCGCCAGTTTTAAAGGAAAGTGTGTTTCTGGTTTGGATTTGGTTCCGCCTTCGCCAAAGTTGGGTTTCTTTTTGCTTAGTATAATTGAATTGAAGATATATGAAAGGCAGGGCGAAGAATGATGTTTTTCTATGTTTTTAGAGGACTGATGATGGCATTGTTTTGCATGATTAAAGCATGTCAAGAGCATCTGATGTCGTTTCTCAAGGAAGTCAACTTGCAAAGGTCACAGAATTAAAGAGAAGGGGAAATGCGAGTCTTAATAGCCGAGGCCGAGGCGTCCAGCTGGCCCAGAAATGGAGTGGACATGGTCGCTAACTCTGGAGCATTCAAAGAGAGCTTCTATGGAGGCGGTTTGAGTTGAGGATGAAAGCGTCATCAGGTCTTAATGTAAGCGGACTTGAAGGCGTGAGTTGATGACAATGGTTGTAAAAGATCTAGAAACTATGCCTGGGAGCGATCTTTCACCGACATGAATAGAGTATATGCATTTAATGCATCATTGACTTTGTTTAAACCTGTTTCTATAACCGACTTATTTTATAAAACCTAAAACAGGGGCCAACGCATTTTTGGCGCATTTTCTATATATGGCACTTTTGCCTCTTTGTAAAGGGACCCCTTTTTTTGAGAGAGGTTAGAAATTAGCAATTAAGAAATAGCAAGCTAGGGTTTTACAGGGAGTTATACGTTTTTGATTCAATAAGAGGAGGAAGTAATGTATCTTCCAGACTTTCTTAGCTTAGATGGAGGTAATTTGAAGACATGGGTTTCTATACACTGGTGAAGCTTGCCAGATTTGTAAATGCTGCTTATCTATTTTGCAACAGTAGGAGCAACCAAAATTAAACCTACTTTACATTATGTTCTGGAATGGTATTCATTTTGGTTAATCATTTGATTTGGAAAGCTTTCAAGGAATGGAGTTCTATCTTTTCTTTTGTTCGAATTGTTGTTTGATGTTTGTTATTAATGTTTGCACTGTGAATGAATGAAATTGTGTATTAATTACAAGTTAATTTTATTCTACAGTTTTAGTTTAGGAATTCCTTGGAAGGAAACAAGTCTAATTACTTGGATGAATTAACATTCTCTTCAGTTCCAAAACTTTGATCTATCCTTTTCTTTTTCTTTAAAACCCCTGGTTAAAGTAGGTTTAATGTTTGATCTTATAACAATCTAGAAGTTCAACACCAGCAAGCCCCTTGAACATTATAGTTACATCAACCATTGGGTGAAATCAACACAGTCGTGAACCGATTAACAAGATCTTGGGAGTTAGGTATCCATGTGTTATCTTCTCTTTTAGGAGAAACAAAATAGCAATATTCTATTTGCATGTTGTTGTGCTATTTGGACCATCAACAGATCTGGCGCTAGAAGGAGGGCCTGAAGAGCAATTTTGGATTGTTGTGAGTTGGAGTGGGTTAGATCTTGGAAAACCCAGCTTTGATGGGTAGCCCTTTGTATACACTGAGATTTTTCCATGAAATCCCTGGTCACCTGTATGAGAGGCTTCCTTTATTTTTCCCTAACAGTGGGAAAAATGCTTCTGAAAATGTCAAAATTTGTAGGCGTGTATTAATTTTTCTCCAGATTCAACATGAGGATATCGTCTATCAATTGTTCATCAAAACACTTCAAGGTACAACGAGGCAATGGTATGTTAATCTGCCACCAGATTCTATTTGTTCATGGATAGAATTAAATTTTTTTTCTTAGATCAATTTGATCCTTATACGCATATGCAGAACCCATCACTTCAATTTGTAGCTATGGAAAGGATACCATTAGAACACATTTATCAATTTAATCACAAATTTTTGTTTATGTATCAAAGGGTTCAATCTTTAGATTTGGTTGTTGATGATCATATACTGATAAAACACTGTTATTGGGGTTTAAACCCCTCATTTACAACCAAAGTCAAACATTGTGGTGAGGCTACATCCTTGCATGATGGATTGAGAAAAGCTCTCTTATTGGCACAATCTGGACATGACACTAGAAATTCAGGTAGCCAAACTCAGGGTTATAATCCTCTTGTTCTTGCAAACTTTCATCATCTGCATCCTTATGCCACTTCACCCACCATCCCTACCCAGGTGCAATCATTCTCACCAAGCAGCTACAACCTTCCTAAGGTTCCAAGCACCACATTTTCCAACACCCCATATTAGGTCAATCCAACACAAGACCACTGGGAGAACTTATCCTTGGAAAATCCAATCACAGAGTTAGGTACTCCACTTGTCAATGAAGTTGTGACCATATAATCTCTTTTCAGTCATATTCCAAAGCATAGTACATTACATCACAATGAAGTTGTAGATGAAACATTTGATGAGCAAGTATATCATTTTTATGAATTATTTGGTAAAAGGAATGAAATGGATGTAAATTTACAGCATAATGGAAATCCCAAGATAGAATCTAGCTTTGTTGAAAATGTTAGTACTAATGATGGCTTTGAAGGAGATGAGGTATTGATACAGGATTGTTGTCATGAGAAATCAAAAATACCTTCCAAAGATTTGAACAACTCTTCTGATCAAGATGAGAATCAGGGTGATGAGGAATGGACAAAGGAACATGGTTCGTGTTGGATTGATATCCCTTGTATGCAAAATCGAATAAGGGAGAAGTTAGAAGAGCTGGGAGATCTGAAATTATTAGAACTTGTTGGGCCAAGTGGATGTAGGATACATCGAACTAATCAACACTCTCAGATGGATTGCCATGTCTTCCTAGGTAGGATGGAGTTATATTTCAAGCAACTGATCACTATTTAAGGAATACTTATGGAAGATCCTTGGAGTATGTATCTCTTCAATGAGGAGGATGAAACAACTAGCACACATGAAAATGATAATCAATCCATCCAAAATGATGAGAGTAACTGTGTGAAGAGGTTTAATTCTTCCCTATCTTTTGATGACATTGATCCTTGCATTGAGATGGATTCAACAATTGATGAAACTCCTCTACCTAGTGTAGACTTGATGGAAGTGGAGAATGGATTTATCGATGCATTCATAGATTCTTTCATGATGGTGAATGAGGAAGAAACACACTTTGATAGGTTAACACAAGAAGATGACTTTGCTGATTTAAGTAGTGAATGGATTGAAACAGATAACACACTTCAAGATGAGATTGCCAATGAATCTTGTGGTCAAAGACAAGGACTTAAATGCCAAAATGAATTTTTGAGGAAAGAAGTTCAAGTAGATGTGCAGATCAGTCAAGTGTTGCCTGAAATTAAACCAAATCATACTTACCCTTGTCAAGAAAATGGATTCGATTTTAATGCTAAGAAAAATGATGACACAAATGAGTTTGGTGTTTTGTTGCCACCAGAAATTTATGACGGGATACATTTGGATGAAGCAGAGGAATGCCAAGAAAAGGACCAAGAGGCTATCTCAGAAGTTGAATCTCTTCAACATGACTAAGAGAATGAGACAAGGAAGTATTTTCTTGATTTTGATTCTGTTTATTCACATGTGTTGTTTGAAGAAAGTCATTAGCATCCACTAATGAATTTGATCTTAATACTGATAAATTTGATGTTGAATGGCATGTTCTTGTTAATGACGTGCAAGAATATGAACTGAGAAAGTTTTTTCCTGGCTTTGACTCTGTGCATTCAAATGAGTTGTTCGAAGAAAATCCTTGTTCACCATGTACTAGTATCCCTGACATCAATGGTGATAAGCTGGATGTGGATTCTCAAACCCTTAAGGGTGACATGTTTCAAGAGAATGTTGAAAACCTTGCTTCAGTGGTGTTCCATGAGCCGAGACCTCGAGAGAAGGAATTCCTACCACACAAGTATGCATCGGTAGTTGGAAATCTTTTGAATTAGGTGGTGTCCTTTCATTATCCTCTGTGTTTCAATGATTTTCAGTTCGATTATGGCGTTGGGGATAAAAAAAGTAAAAGCGATGTTCAATGGAGTGAAATCATAATAAAACAGAACCAATTGATAATATTTTAAACTTATACCCTCGGGAATAAGATTTTATTACCTCAAACTTCTTTTGGCGTATAAGGTAAATTTTCACGGTTGAGGCTGGCAGTGGAATACGCACAAAACCGGTCGGATCGGCGTATACCGGAACGGCGACGCAGAATCGCCAGGATGGTTCTGGACGATAGGATTCGGTTGATGGGTTTGGTTCGTTCGTTTTCGGCGCTTTATTACGGCTACGACATCTTTCCGTATCTTGACGGTTCGTTTGTTCGCCGTTTGGTCTTTGTTTTGCTGTTTCGCCAGCCAGTTTGTTAATTTCATTGTTCGCGCAGCGTTTTCAGGGTATATGCAATTGAAGCGATGAGGTTGTTATTTGAAGTATGCTTTGGTTACTAGGAGAGAGGTTGGTTTAGATATTTTCAAGTTTTTTGGTCAGATGATTTTGTCCTAAATTCGTTGTTTTATGCCCATTATCAAGAAGAGTTGTGGAAAGTCTTGAAACAAGGTGCAAAGTAAACAATCTTCATTAGCTATAGCTGAATCTGTCACAAATCAATAGAAACATCTCCTTTTGTAATGGTATATTTGTCCTAGGGCGATGGTGTTGCAAGATTTGAGTAAAAAATCCAATTCCCCAGATGTTGTTATGAGGTCCATGGTAGTTTTCAACCTAGAACAAATGTCAGACATCTGACATATTGAGAAAGAATTGAATGGAATATCTAAAACTCCAAGAGAAAAGAAAAGAAAAGAGAACTATCTAAAAGAAAAGAAGACTCAATATGAATGGGTGATTCCAGTATCTCTACCAGGGCTATGGACGCCTGACTGGCAGTAGAGCAATGCTGTGAGAAAACTAGAGGTATCTCCATTGGAGCTATAGATGCTTGACTGGTAGCGGAGCTATGCCCAGGATATCATTGCATAACAACTAAATGGAATCAACTCATGTAGTTCAAATCTTGCGCATTATTGTTCAAAAGATGAGGAAAACTTTGTAAAAGGGTGATGCACCATCAAACACACACATAGATTCAGAGGTAGCTAGTGTGATTTACATTTGAGATTCTAGGTCAACCTTGGTTGTTAAAATTGACCTAACTAGAGTTGTGATCTTTTACGTAAACCGGGAGTTAAGATTGTTTAGATCCTTCGGTTTTTCTTGAAAATGGTTAAACCATTTTCCCAACCAAGTCGCTATTTGTTATGCCTTGCATAACCACCCCATTTATTTATTTATTTTGGAACAAAATGGGCCCCCCTTTTCTTTTGTTTTCTGTTTCCTTTGGTTCTTTGTTTGGGTCTTAGGAGTTCTTTTATTTTTCTCCTAAGTCTGTCTGTTGCTCTGTTAGAGCCAGGTCCAGAGCTAAATCTGAACAGTGAGCTCTTTCAGGGTTTCTGGTTCAGATTCCATCCCAACTCCGACTCCGCTTTTCTTTTTGTTTCTTCGTTGGTTGTTTTCGACTAACTTTTGGGTTGCTCCTTTTCTCCTATTTGTTTTTCATTTTCCTTTGGTTCTATGTCCCATGCCTTAGGAATTTTCTTTTTTCTAGCTTAGGCATTTTTGGTTTTGTTTTGGCGGTCCCAAAACCGAGACAAAAACTGAACTTGGAATTCCTTCCAAGTTCTATTTTCTATTCCTTTCCCGGTCTCGGTTTCACCTCTTTTGTTTTTGCCTTGCACATCTTTGGTTTTGTTCCAGTGGATGCAGAACCAAAACCGAACTCTGAAACATTTTCAAGATTTTAGGTTCGGGTTCTGTTCCAGTCCCCATTCCACCGGTCTTGTTCTTTTTGCCTTTGTTCCTTATGTTTTGTCGTGGGGTGCTTTCTCCCCCTCTTTTTCTTCCTTCTCATCTTTTTCTTCGTCATCTTCTTGGGTGTCGTCAGAGGCAGGTTCGGAATGGAACCTGAACCTGAAACTTCAAAAAGTTTTAGGGTCGGATTCGGTTCCAGTCTTAGTTCCACCGAGTTCATTTTTTCTCTGGTTTTGACCACTCGGTCGAGTGTCGGGTGTTGGTTTTCATGTCATTACCTTTTTGTGGGGTCGGAGCCGGAATGGTGCAATCTATGTAATGTTAGCTGATTGTTAGTCTTCGGTTCCCGTTCCAACTCCGGTCCCAGTTCCGGTTCCATCTTGGCTCTGCCCCCCCCGGTTTTAAAGGAAATTGTGTTTCTGGTTCGGATTTGGTTCTGCCTCTGCTAGAGTTGGGTTTCTTTTTGCTAAGTATAATTGAATCGAGGATATATGAAAGCTACGGTGAAGAATAATGTTTTTCTATGTTTTTAGAGGACTGATGAGGGAATTGTTTTGCAGGATTAAAGCATGTCGAGAGCATCTGATGCTGTTTCTCAAGGAAGTCAACCTACAAAGGTCCTAGGCTGAGAGGAAGGCGTGAAAGGGGGAAGTAGTGAGTCTTAATGATAGACGAGACGTCCACTGGCCGAAGTAGGTGGACATGAATGGAAACACTCCTGGAGCATTCAAGGAAACTCTGCGGAGCGGTTTTCGAGGTTGAGGATGAAACGTGTGGAGTCTTAATGGCGGACTCAAAGGTTGCGAGTTGATGACGATGGTTGTAAAAGATTTGGAAACCATGCTTGGAGGTGATTTTTCACTGACATGGACAAAGTGCATGCATTTAATGCATCCTTGACTTTGTTCAAACTCTTCTAGGGTCGACCCTTCTGTAACTGACTTATTTTGTAAACCCTAAAACACGACTGACTCATTTTTTGGCACATTTTGTATATATGGCACTTTTGCCTCTTTGTAAAGGGACCCCTTTTTTTGAGAGAGGTTATAAATTAGCAGTTAAGAATTAGCAAGCTAGGGTTTTACAGGGAGTTAGATGTTTTTGATTCAATAGGAGGAGGAAGTAAGTATCTTCTGGACTTTCTTAGCTTAGATGGAGGTAATTTGAAGACATGGGTTTCTGTACACTGGTGAAGCTTGCCAGATTTGTAAATGCTGCTTATCTATTTTGCAACAGTAGGAGCAACCAAAATTAAATCTACTTTACATTATGCTCTGGAATGGTATTCATTTTGGTTAATCATTTGATTTGGAAAGCTTTCAAGGAATGGAGTTCTATCTTTTATTTTGTTCGAATTGTTGTTTGAAGTTTGTTATTAATGTTTGCACTGTGAATGAATGAAGCTGTGTATTAATTACAAGTTAATTTTATTCTACAATTTTAGTTTAGGAATTCCTTGGAAGGCAACAAGTTTGATTACTTGGATGAATTAACATTCTCTTCAGTTCCAAAACTTTGATCTATCTTTTTCTTTTTCTTTAAAACCCCCGATTAAAGTAGGTTTAATGTTTGATCTTATAACAATCCAGAAGTTCAACACTAGCAGGCCCCTTGAACATTATAGTTACATCAACCATTGGGTGAAATCAACATAGTTGTGAACCGATTAACAAGACCTTGGGAGTTAGGTATCCATGTGTTATCTTTCTCTTTCAGGAGAAACATAATAGCGATATTCTGTTTGCATGTTGTTGTGCTATTTGGACCATCAACAGGAATAAGAGCCATAGTTGAAGGGGCATTGCCCCAGTGGTTCAAAAGCACCTAAAGGTGAGAAAATTCAAGCACAACTTTTTTTGCTTGCACTTGAATCTATAGAAGAGCATTAGAATAAATAATTGCTTTAGAATATAAAGAAACATGTTTATCAATCTATCTGTGAGAAAATATGTAGGCATTTCTATCTTTTTAAATACTGGAGACGATTTCCACCTTGAAAGTGTGCCAAAGTTGGGTATACTTTATGGGAAGCCTGGAGAATCACCCAACAGGATCATATGCCAAGAAAATGACTCTGACCTGAATGACTGAAAGAAGTCATGAATCCAATTCCACAGTTATTGAGCTCTAGTACAAAACCAAAAAGCTTAAACAACTTAGACTACCCACAAAACGGGTAATGAGGGTTTTAGACCCCCAAGTGGACAAGCTAAGACCCCATTGGTAAACCTTGGGAAAGCATACACCCAAAAAAGTGGGCGAGCTTTGGTTGAACATTTGCAGACCAAGTGGCAAAAAAACTTGTTACATTAAACAGACACAAAATATTGAAGATGCCATTTTTGGTTCAAACTATCAACCATAGGAAATGTAAGAAAGTTAAGGTAGCAGAACAACTTCCTACACTAATCTTGAGAGGAGAGAAATGCAAAACTTTACATATCTTTAACAGTTACAAAAACTTAAATAGAAATAAACACAAATATCATCCTTACCACAACACAATGGTTTACGTGGGGAAAACGCTTTCAGGAGAAAAACCCCACACTCCAAAAGCAACCTAATATATTATTCAGAAATAAAAAGATTACAATATACTTGTAGAGCAAGCTTCTCACAGGAGTATCACCACTAGAGATCAAGAGACAACATGATTGCTACCGGACTCTTAGAATACACCCCTGCCTACATACATCCCAACCGCTTATAACAAGCTTTTTTGGAACCTTCTAGAATTAGGGTTTATAAGGTCATTTTTATTTTGACGTGTTAATGGAAACACCTTGATGTGTTAGTGGGAAAAAGCCTTGATGTGTCAATAGGAAAAAGCCTTGATGTGTTAGTGGGAAAAACCTTGACATGTCAGTGAATTCTTTTTTCGGGGCGGTGCCCTGAACCCTATATCTTGCTACAAGTGTATAGTATTTGCATGATCAGTCGCCACATACCAATATACATCCTATCAGAAATAAACAATATATAATTGCAAGGTTGAGACACATTTTCCCAATAAAATCTCCCACTTGTCAAACACCTTGCAAGAACAATGTGGGGGTGTAAGCATCGTCTTTTGAATTGCTAGGGGCCGAATGGCCCATAGTCTCTAAATACCATCTGAACTTCTTTGTGCTCACAAACTTAGTTAAAGAATCAACAAAATTCACCAAAGTCTATACCTTAACCAGCTTCACCCTACTATCTTCAACCATATCTCTAACAAAATGATACTGTACATCAATGTGCTTGGTCCTGGCATGAAATGTCGAGTTTTTGGCTAGACATATCAAACTTTGACTGTTGCAATAAATTGTCACTGCACCTTGTTTTATTCCAATATCTGAACACAATATCTTACACAAAATGGCTTCTTTACAAGCATGAGTAGTTGCCATATAATTTTCTTTAGTAGTGGACAAAGCAACCACAACCTGTCACTTACTCATCCAACTAATCACACGCCCAAATAAAGTAAAAACATAAGCATTGGTGGATTTTCTACTATCTACATCACTTGCCCAGTCTGAATCCACATAACCATGAATATCAAGGGAAATATTGTCTTCAGTCATACTAATATGATAACATAAGGAATAAACTGAGGTACCCCGCAAATATCTGAAGACTCTTTTAACTGCATCCCAATAAACTCTACCAAGATTAGACATATATCTGGAAAGAACTCTCACTGCTTGATCAATGTATGGTCTAGTACAAACCATAACATACATCAAACT
>VDFB02258886.1:0-43451 GCA_007258455.2 Sequoia sempervirens
CTCAGTTGTTGCAAGTTTGATATATTGTTGTTGCAAGTCAAACAACCATAGGAAATTCACCCACGACACCTTCCAAATAGTGAAGTTCGCCTCTAATCATCAAACATCACCAACAAGTACTTCCTACGCCACCAATCAACACATAAAAGACCAAGAAAAAAGGGTGATTCAAGTCCAAAACCTCATGCCCAAGTCTATAGGTGGTATGTTCAAGCAAGATAGTTCTTCCAAAATCTTTGAAAATTCATCACACTTTGCAAAAGTTAGACCAAATCACTACAAAATATTTGCATATTAAAAGACATCAAATACCCCCATCATGAAACCCCAAAAATTGAAATTCTATTGAGGCACAATTGTGATTCCTAAACAAAATCACACTAACTCTAGCTAGGGATTGTCTTCCAAATTTGAAACTAGAAACCAAATGATGTTTTTGTCCTCAAAATATTTTAGGAAGAACACTTAGATTCAATCTCACAACATAAGGGTGTAAGAAGTCTTCAACATACCAAATGAGCCCCCAACACCTTCTTATATAGATTTTTTCATTGCTTTTTGTAGGAGATAAAGATTAACTTTGTACCCAAGACTACCCACAAAAACAATGAAAAACCTTCACAAGAGAATGTGTAAGAAATAAATATGATGATGAGGTATATTACATATGTGTGCAATGACCTTGATTAAATAGAAAATGTATGATGAACTACCTAATGCAAAACATTAAATGATGTGTCATTAAATGACCTAGGACAGTAGTATTAAGTAAAAGTTAAAAGATAAGATAGAATAAGATCTTATCTAGACAATTAAGACTTCTAGAAATATGTTTGGGACTTAAGTGGACTTAACATATAAATAAGACCTTACTAATTAACTAATTAGGTAAATTACCTATATACATCAACACCCTCCTTAAGTGCAATTTAGGGAGAAACAATTATTATGTAAATGATGCAAAGATGGGTCCTAGCTATCAAGCCATGTTAGGTACCCGTGTACAAATACAATCTCTTAAAATTTGAGAAAAGGAGAAAATTCACATAGGAAAAAAACCCTCTCCAAAAGAGAGATGATACAATCAAGTGACGAAGGGTGGAGGACTCCATGATATCCCCAAGTACAACATCCATCACAAATATACATTACAAAAGCCCCTCCCAAAAGAGGGAAATAAAGAAACTACACAGTGCCCCCATAATGAAGTAGCTCCAAAATCGCTAAAGAATGTCTGAAGACAAAAGAGAATCCAATGTCTACAAACACGTCTCCCCTTGGGAAGAAATAAATCCATTGGTCGATGCTGAAGCTTCATCTCCATGAAGAAGTAAGACGAAAGAAGCCTCAAGAATGATATCTATGAAGATATATCAAATGTCTTCGAAAATGTCTCAACAAAATTAGGTGTGACCCCAATCAAGGAAGAAGACAAAGGATGTGGAAACTCAAAAATGATATCCAAAGAAGATGTCCTCCAAATCTGCAAAAGAAGAATGATAAACCAAATTTGTTATACCTATCATGAAACCATCTTACAAAGACAAATCTGGAAAACAAAAAGAATCTTGCTCATCTAAAGTCCTTGAATGCATAGTAACATTGGAATTTGAAATAGGAGATGATAGAAACTCATCAAAGGGTCAATGAACAACGAGGTTTAGGAAACCACCAAAACCACCACTTGAACAACTACCCACACTAGACCTACGAGAATCCACCTTAGAACATTCACCATTAGAAACAAAATGGGAAAAGGTGTAGATGTGAGTGTCATGATCAACCCTACCCATTTTAACAAGTTGTCTAATTTGCAAATCATGAATGAAGAAAAATCTGGAGTAAACTCAATGGACTTACCAGTTTGTGCTATCTAATATACAAAAAGAAGATTATGGTGAATAACAAGAATGCAATGAACATTATGAAAACTACCACTAAGCACATCAACAACTCCTTTACCAAAAACATCCAAATAAACACCATTAATTGTCAAGATATTCATGATTGAAGTATGCTTCAAGGAGGAGAACCTGTCAAGTGATCCTTCCATATGATATGAAGCAAGTCAACAATCCATCTAGTAGACTCATCAACATGTGTTACAACAAGAGAACAACCTTTCATCTTATGATCTTTTATCTTATCACTCTCATTAGCAATTCCTACAGTACTTGTGTGTAGAAGATGAAGGTCGTGAAGAAGAGGGTGAACTTATAGATTTAGAAGGCACAAAAAAGTTATGTTCCTTTACAAGTTCTAACTTTTTCTTATAATAATTATGTTCACCATGCCTGTGTTTGTTACAATATCCACACTCGGGTTTCTCCTTAGTTTTATCCTCTCTAGGAGAGGTGAGTGTATCACTAGATTTTGTCTTAGGTTTAGACTTCTTTCCTTTACCCTTAGGTGATGATGCAATCAATGTCTGATTCTTAGAGTGTGTATCATGTTGACTAAGTTTTGTTTGTTCCTTAGTCAACCTATCACAAAATTTAAGGTTTGGGTGCTTTAAGTTTACCCACCTCTAAATATACATTTAATTGCTTTTAGAAATTAAAGTCATTTTGTTTTTCATTTTTTTAGTATAATTAAATGTATGTGTATGAATTCTATTAAGTAATTTTAGTTGCAAATATTGATACATTCTCTTTCTTTAATTGAGAAAATTTGGTTGTTTAGTTATAGAGTAGTAAGTCTTTTATATTAATAAAAATGGGTTTTGAAAAGTTCCAAATCTTTGTATAATGAAGTAGTCAACAAACAGACATAATGAGTTATGTAAGACATGGGACAACCAAAAATAATCCATCAAATCAAATCAAAGTGAGACACAATTGCAGCTAAGTTATTAAACAGAACAACCAAAATGTAAGAAACAATAGGGTTTCATAGGATCCAACTTAGACTTGACAAAACCCAACTCTATTCAATCTCACATCCTTCACTCTAGTATGAGATTGGGAGATAAATTTGAGAAGACATTTATTTTTCCTTTGAACAAATGTTTAGGAAATATCATCTTCTAAGTCCTCAAAACTAGAAGTGGGGGGCATTTCTCACAAAGGGCTCATTTATGTGTGAAGTTGATGGAATAGAAAGCTAAGTAATTGGAGCAAGTAGTTGGAACTTGCCAATGGGAGTCAATGGAGCAGCAAGAGTGAGACTCACTAGACACACCAATTGCATGAGAAACATCCTAATAAAGCTCACATCCTAAGAGAAACCATCAACCAAAGAGTTGGAGGCATGAATAGTCAAATGATCTTCACATGCATTCTTCCACCAGGTCATTGCACCCTTGCACCAAGAGAGTAGACAATTAACAATTGGGTGGTTGATGGTAAATCATTGCTTACATTTAAAGGGAAATAAAATGGTTCAATCCAAGGCATATTCCCCACCTTCAAAACCACATCCCCACGAAGAGGCTTGCAGATATCATTATCCACCAAAATACGAGCAAATGTAAAGTGACCCATGTAAGAAGTGGTAGAGTCAACCTCCAAGAAAAAAGCATTAAAATTGCCAATGGCCTCATAACAGAATAAATTATTATTATATAACATGAATTATATAGCCAAAAAAAATTTACTTCATATCAATGTGTCTTCATTTCATTGATTTGGGTCACTATTATAAGTTAAACAATTTCTTCTATATTTGTGGAGTTATCTTGATCTCTGGATTTTAAAATAAGTCTGTGTCTTGCCTTTTCCAAAATTTACTTGAGTTCACATGATAACTTTGATTGTAACCTAGAGATTCAAAATATCATCTTTATTATTATTTTCTAAAATATATTACAAATCATAGATACCATAAAAAAATGATGAAATATTCACAAGTACATGTTTGTATATGTAGTTATACCAAAATAATTGCAAACAAATTTAAAATTTGAAGTGTCTCTAATGATTTTTTTGTTTGACTAATTATATTACATTAAAAGAAATTCAATTAAATATATAAACAAATTATAATTTTGAATGAGTCAATAAATAGTAAATAATTATTTAAAATACTTATCCCAATTAATAAAAGGGGTTGGAAATAAAAAGAATTCATTTGTGTTTCTTTTAAATGAAATTATATTTGTACATGAACAAAATAGTCAACAGTAGAGAAGCATAAATGATATGGATAGAAAAGAAAGAGAATATAAGTGTAAAGTAGAAAATATAATGTTAGTAATTTGTCAATAAGTGTTAAAGGGAATGTAAATGCATAGTGCTACTTTGAAGATAAAGAAAAATGTTCTTCAACATTTTAAAAAAAAAATCTTGTGAAGATTTTCAAAGGATGAAGAAACTATATTGTTTACCATTTTTTGTGAAACAATATATTATATTGTATACATGTTTCATTGATAATATTATGATCAACTCAACACAATATTATTATTTTTAAATGTTGACTTAAACATTTTGAATGTGTTGTAAGGGGCAAGACAAGGCTTTAAATCTTGCCCCTTTAATCAAATATACTAGCAAGTGATGTACACTTGATAAATGAGAATTTTTATACATGTATAGTATTAAGAAATCATTTATGATCCTGTACTTATTAGGAAGGTGTGTTGTATATCATTATATTGATAATTTAATATTATTATAATTTTGTGTAATAATTTTATAGTTAATTGTATGTTAATAAGTTTTAGATTTATATATTTTTAACAAGATTTTTTATAAAATCTAATTTTCTTACAATCTATATATCATATTTACAACCCAAAACATAAATGAAGTCAATAGAGAAGATAAAATTCAAAACTTTTCTTATATTAAATGAGTCTAAAATGCATTACAATGTGCCACAACAACAACAACCCAAAACTAACTACTAAGATCCACAACAAACTGTAGACGACAAACTCATTGAAATTGAAATTTGTGACCATGAAAGCTCATTCACAACCTCTTAATGAGATTATCTTACAAGGCCAAAGGGATTTTGTACTCTAATCCTTGAAACCAAAGGGGTTTTGTCCTCTAACCTCCAAAAAATCCAAGGATTTTTGTCTTTGAATTTGATTGTTCAAACGCAAGTACTCAAAATAATTTTAGCAAGATTTTTCTATGTAGAATATGCATAATCCCCTAAATGAATGCATTCCCTTCTTTTAATCACTAAAATTGGTAGCTACAGATGAATCTTACCTAAAAGAGTAGCTTTGATCACATGCAATGACGAAAAAGAGTCAAGATTCAACCACCAAATTAATGAGGGCATGGTCATTCTCATCCTCCAATGCCACAAGTACATGTGAATCCACACCCTTAGATTTGAACAATATTTGGGTGGGAGAAATCCTTCTAGAGTAGTTACGGCATCAAATTTGGATATTAATGACATCTCGGGGTCATGCAAGGAGGTAGGTGGAAGAGAGTGTCACCAAATGTGGGAGTATCAAATTTTGGGGGTCGAGGATACCTCAAGTCTCATGTCATATATTGAGGGTCAAATTTCAAGAGCATAGCATACTAGGTACCCAAATAGGAAGATATTTGAATATACAATCCAAATGATGTTATTAGTGTAACATGTTAGGAATTAGAGTTTGATGGTGTCATGGAAAAGGTACTCAAGTAGGGAATGTTATAAATAGGATCACAAAGCAATATACAATAAAATGAATACAAAAATAAGATATAAAAATAACACAAAACAAAGACAAATATGTGGTTCACCCAATATGGCTATGTCCACAGAGAAATAACTAGTCCTTTCTTGATTCCATCCAGCAAAATGAAGGGATACAACCTACAACACATCTGTTGTAACTTTCTCTTCCCTCTATCACAATCCTCTCACAATACAATTCAATTCAATGCCCATATGTAAGACAATGCCCTCATGAAAGGGAGTTGTCTTCTAGGGTAAGAAAACCAGCATAATATTTATTGTAAGATCTATGACCTAATGATGAATGATCCAAATTTACAATAATATATATATATATAATGTGGCTTTCAGGGGCACTACCCCCAAACCCCTGTCAAGGTGCACAACCCCTAGAACCCACAAGAGGTACCACCTACACCCCCCATGATGAAATGATCTCAAGAACCAATAATATCATGCTTCATAACCAACAAGGAAAAGGCTAAAGCTCTAATCTAGAAAGGTAACTCAATGAAATTGTCAAAGAGTTGGGATTTAGGCTAATCAATAAGGAAAAGAGCAATGGTTGAAGGAAGGGAATGTTGGGAAGGAAATTTCCAAAATTCTAGTAGATACAAAGGAACAAATTGGACTTAGAAGGAAAGTCATGATTGGATGGAAAATTATGATATCCTAAAAGGAATAAAGGAAATGACAGAGTTGGTGGGAAGGCATGTGAAGATGAGAAAGTCCAATATTTTGACAAGAATAAGAAGAAAGGTGGAGTTAGGGAGAAATTTATTTTTGGATGGGAAAATCTAATGTTTCGACATGAATAAGGAAAAGGGTGAAATCTAGGTAAAAAAGGTACAACAAGATGAAAAAGCTTTGAAACTTTGACAACTTGCACACATTTCAAAAATTGAACATACATATACACTTAGAAAATTTTGAACCTAATGAGCAAATGGGGGATGAAGAGGGAGAACACATATGCAAACTTTTACAAAGGGATAAACTAGAAATAGAAAATAGACGTTTGGTCCACAAACACATATTAATTGGAAATAGGACATTACAAGTCCATCCTTCTCAAAAATTTCTTGCCCTCAAGCAATGAAAATTAAAATGTTACAAAATTCTTGATTCTTCCCATGTGGTAGCCGTTGTGGATATGATCCTCTAATGAACTAAATATTTTGTGATGACTCCATCTCTTGATTCTCTCACACTTGTGACAATGATGGCATTTATTGTCCATGTGAGTAGCACTCTACTATTTTTCAATAGAAATAATTCTTTGGGAAGATTCATGATGGAATCTATGAACACACTTTCCCAATCTTCATGGGTAATAAGCACAAGCTACAACAAACTTGGAGGAAATTTACATTCTCTTCCATTCTAATGATAGAGAGTGTACTCATTAATGTGTTTTATATCATCCTCCTTGAAGCACTTCCACGTGAATTTCTCTCCATTTTCCCTACAAATTTTGTAGGATTTGGAGTGTTCTACCATGGGTGTGTCATGTAAAGCCTTCAAAATATCCCATTTTATATTAGATTCAAGTAAAAAAGGGATTTTTTTTTGTTCCCAATGAGATTATTCACTCTCACATTTTTATCCTCCACATTTCCAACTAGGATGTGAGCAACAATTGTACTCTTAGAATTTTCTATCATGATGAAATCCTTCTAGTCACCAAATATGATAGGAAAAGGATAAAGAATATACATTCTCATAAAGATGTCATAGGTTACATTCTTTTTCCATTAATATAAAAATTATTGTTTTGGTTTTTGCATACCCATTTCAATCTTGAGAATTTGTAATTCTCAATCCTTGTTCCTTCTTGTTATGTAGGGTAAACCCACAAAACTGGTTTACAATTCCAGTGAGGAAGGAAAATTGCAAAAATGCTCCTATGAATTTTTTTTTTCTTTTTAGGGGTTCGCGCGAACTGGGGTGTTCAAATGGACCCAAAAGGGGTTTGAATGGACCCTAGTTTGAGCAAACCATATTAAATGATGGGAATCACTTTTTTTGCATTTTTTTATGACAAAGACAATGGAAAATTGACTACAAGAGGGGGTTTGCTCGAACCTGGGTTCATTTGAACCCCCCTTTTCCCCCCTTCTTCCCCCTTCTCCCCCCTTCTCCCTCTCTAGCACCAAATTTCTGTAGAATTTTTCCCTTCGAAGCTCAAGTTGAGGATGAAAATGGAGGAGACTTCATAGACCCAACTGGATGATGGTAGTCCTCAGGATGAGATATCTATTGAATATAATTTTAATATGTTTTGGTTTTATTATGTATTTGTTTTTTTAGTTTGATTAAACATAAGTTTTTCACTGAAAATCAAACTCTTTATTCTACACATGTGGAAAAATAACAGATTATCAAAATAAAATTCTAAAAAATATGTTTAGGATAGGTATTGATGTCTTTGATCCAGTTAAAAAAAAATTGAATTTCGATACATACAAAAAAAATTATGTTGTATACGATCTGCCTATGTCTGAATTGTAATTGGTTTGACTTCAAAACTTGATTAAGGAAAAATATTCAATAAAACACTATGAAACCAAATGAACTGGTTAGATATCATAGTTACAAATCTAAATTCAAGAAAAATAGAATTTTATCCTTCATAGAAAAAAAGTTATGTTGTATACGGTGAGCATCACTCCTTAAAAATGGTGTTTACTGATAAAAACTAGTTTTCGAAGGAGATTGGAAAAAAAGTGCAATCTAATTCCAAAAAATTTGAAAAAAATATATTTAGAATCTACAGCCAAAATGTCACAAATTACTAGTTTGCATCATCTTCAAATTCCTTGTGGTTTAGCCATTATAGGTGCCCGAAAGTGAAGATTTAGTTAGAAAAAATCAGTTCAGTGTCTAGTTTGGCCAAAAATTGTAAACCAGTATTGTGGGATCACCATGTAGTTAATTTTTTTATGTTGTTTTGATATTATACAAGATGAAAAATGAAGTAAGATATCTATGTCTTTCAACAACCCAATGGAAATTAGAAGAAAATTGAATCTTATTCTTGTTTTTCTATTTAGATCTAAAGTCGTCATTTCTAATTCCCAATTAATTGTTTCATCCCCATGCTAGTCTATTTTTTGACCTTTAATTATTTTCCCAACAATCCCAATTAAGCCGAACTTTGTACTTGCAACTTTTGGTATTCCTGAAAATTGTTCTAAATCAAAATCCTCTTGGAGCCTATCAAACTCTTCAATTACCTACTTAATTTCCATAGCCCTTGCTCCCTACAATTTGTTGCAACTTTGAACTATTCTTCGACCGTTAGAAGTGCCATCTAGTTCTTTTCAAGAGAATCCTTGGTTTATTGAAGTTCAAAGGTGATTTCATCAACCTTTTGCATCTTTTCATTAGATGCATTTATGACTATCTTTACAAATATGATGACCATATCTCTATTTGTAATCAAATATAGATGTTCTGACTTCATCCTTTCTAAATTATTCCTCACTACTTGCAAATCTACAAGAATGACTATATGTTATTCCCAACAACATTTACTTCATCTATCTTTTGTCTCTTGTCAAAACTTAGAGTCATCCCTTCAATGCGCCTTTTCATGGTATCCAACTCAATTAGGACTTGCACCTATTTCTCTTCTTTTACCAAGAGTTTCTCTTTCCATTCATGTAGCTCTTTAGGCCTCTATGCAACATTGGAAAAATGGCATTTATTATCTTGTTCTTGTCTACAAACTATAGCATATCCACATAAGGTCTTGGATTATTTTCATAAATGGAAGGAAATTTACTTGTAAATACCATATAACCTTGTATAATTATTGAGATATATTCCCTTTGTGTGAATGATCTGTATACTTGGGCTTCTGTGATTTTGATGTTTTTAACTTCTCATATGCTCTACTTGAGTTAACCACCTATATAAGGTTTTGAATCATCATATTTTGACCTTTTTTCCAAGGTAAATGTACTACTACTTCCCAAGAATTTAGGATTTGGATATCAACTAATTCCTTTAGATCATCATCCTCCACACCCCTAAGAGTTGCTTTACAATATCCTTAATTAGCACCATGAATCATAAGAAACACAACAAAATGAGGCATCAAGGAAGGATCCAATGCAAGCTCTGCCACAAACTTCAATATCATGTGTTTAAAAATATTACCTTGATCCCATATTCTTTCACATTAACAAAATTGAGTAAAATAATTTGTGTAGTCATGGCTAAAAGTGGTGACTTTAACTATTTCTCCATACTTCTTATAATAACAAAATTCTTGCAAGAATATCAATTCTCTATTAGAATGAGCACCTTCATGCCTTAAGTTATGATCATGGAGATAGTCAATTTTCTTATCATCGATTGCTCATCTAAAAAATCAAACAAGTTGAAAACCAACATTAGTGTTCATTAAGGTACTCTTCCCCAATGCATGCCTCTCAACAAGGTCATCCTAGGACACCACATCATAAGCTTCTTGCTTTTGAAATATTAATTCATAGGGATGCTCAAAATGAATGATAGATTTGGTGAGGTGTTTGATAAATCAACTCCTTCACTCTTCTCATCTTTATTTGTATAGATATCTTGTAAATTTTCCTTGAATGACAAATCCAATCATTTGAGTATTGACGGATGTGTATAAAGTATGTTCATCTTTCTCTCTTGCATCCTTTCCTTCCTCATTAGGTATTTAGTCTTCTAGATCCATTAATATTTTAAGCTCATCTGAATCTACGTCCTTGTCTAACACTACCTCAACATAGTGCACTTATCCCTTGCCAAGGTGCCTATGAGTCCATGGTTTCTTGCAAGAAAAGAAGAGTTACTTCCTCCTAAGCTCAATCCCAATTTCCTCATTTTCCATCTTTGTAATGATTGGAGGTGTGGTCTTCTAAGGAGGGGCATGAAATAATTTCTTGTGTTTGTCTTCCTTTGAGTTGCTCAAACCTAGTGTTATTAAAAATTATTTATATTTTGGTGCTAATTGTAGCTCTGATTCTAGATGCTCTTTTCTATATAGGAACATTTTCTTTCCCTCCCTCAATAAACTCCTCCTTAGTGACTTCTTTCAATTATAAATTTTCTTCTTCATTTCTCAACTTTCTTAGGTATTTACACAAGGGTAGAAGTACAAACCTGTGTCACACTTTATAAAGGAATCGGCCAATCACAAAAAAAATTCTGAACTTCAACCATATAAAAGTGGTCTTTATGTTTTGAATTTCAAAATAATGTAAACTAATCAAATATAGAAATCTTAATGAAGTTTATTTTTGAATTTTTTATATTTTTTTAAAATTGTTTTGATTTTTTTTTTTATCAATTTAAGAGCAGATTTTAGAATGCTAAAAATTTTAGTAAAAAATGACATTCACTTGACATTAAGAAACAAATAGAAAAAAAAAATTATTTTCCCCTAATTTTTTTCTCTGGAAATAGGTAACTTCAATATCTAGTGCATGGAATGGGAATCCAACCCTCAATTCACTACATAACTTTGCAAACACTGAAGATATTCTAACATAAAGGTGGGGATCCAAAGTCAAAGATTATATTCAAGATGGAGATCCCTTGATGGGAAGGGTAAAATGGAAGGATTTTTCTAACTGTCCAATCACTACTGAGCACAAAAGGGTATTGAAAAAATTCCTTGATAAAGGATTGTTTATCAATCAACAGAAAATGATAGAATGAGACGAGCACCCTCCAAAATAGGTAATTACTCAGTTAGATATGGTCATAGAGGAATCTCACAAACTGATATGCAAGTGGAATATCAAAGGGCTTACTCCTATTGGAATGTGATGATCTTTCCAAAAGCAAGGTGCTTTGCATGGCTAGCAATTAAAAACAAAATCCTGACAAGTGACAGGCTTGCAAAGCTTGGGATTGAGGAGACATTTAGGTGTGTACTATGTGAAGAAGATTTTGAAGATGTAAATCACCTTTTCTTGTCATGCTCAGTAGCTCAATCATGTTGGTGCTTTGTAACAAACAAAATGAATTGGAAATCGTCACTATCGGACTGTTTGTGGAAACTTTTCTCAAGTTTTCCAATGCTTTACAAAACCTCCTTTGCAAGCATATAGAGATTCATCCCAGCAATGGTAGTTTGGGCAATATTGTGGGCAAGAAATAAGTGTATTCAAAAAAAGAAAAACTAAATAGGGAACAGGAATTGAGAAAACTAGAGCAAGCAATTTTAGAGGTAGTAAATGGTTATGTTCAGAAAGCAAAGCATGTTGGCTCCATATTCTTTGATTGGGACACAAATCTACTCAAGAATTGGCCACATCTTTCCCTTCCTTTTAAAGGAAGTATGCACCAACTAGCACAGTAAAAAGTAGATAGATCAAAGGTAACATGGAAGCCTCCTCCCTTGGGCTATTACAGGCTAAATTTTGATGGTGCAACTAGGGGAAACCCTAGCACCTTTGAAGGAGTATCCATTAGATATTGAAGGGGAATGTTGAAAATTGCTATGTCAAATAAGCTCCCACCCAGAACGAATAATGCAGCAGAGTCCCAAGCATTGTTGCAGGGTTTAAAATTAACACTCAACCTTAAGCTTCCGAAGTTACAAATAGAAGGTGACTCACTAGTGCTAATAAATGCATGTAGGGAAAGAAAAATCCTAAATTGGAAGTTGGGCTATATTTTAAAGTAGATTTGGTCCTTGTTGGATAAGCTAGGCGACTACCAAATTATACACACCTATAGAGAAGGGAACAACCTAGCCGATTGTCTAGTGAATATAGGTTGTGAGCAAAATGAAGAACTAATTATACATGGCATTAACCCTTGAAAAATATATTCAAAACTAGTAGATATACTGTCAAGGGAAGGTGGCATAGTGTGTAATTGATTAGAATGACTTCTTACCTAAGGTGGTCATCCTATCTAGCAAGTGTACGTGACACAGTTTATCATTGATTGGAAGGGTTCTTCACCTAAGGTCGCTTTGTTGTACGTGTGTAGTAATACTTGCAAACTCAACGCATTTGATCTCAAATATCAGCAATAATTCGTAGCATCACAAAGGAACATGTGAGTTTATGCTTTAAATGAAATCATGTACATAAATGCTTATGGGAAGATCTAAAGGGATATTTTGTACTAAGGACATAACTCATGCGGAGATTACCTAAGCATGGAGCGTGTGAAATCTATACAAGTCACCAGTTTATTAAAAATTAGCATTTTGTAATCTTTTGATGCAAGTCCAAAGAAAGGCGATTCTTTCTAATTATGATCAAACATGCTTTGTTTAATGTGTTTTTCAGGAAACCGTGTGCCTTCTCTAGAGTTTTAATGTTGATATGACATTAGGCATATAACTAAATATGATATTGCTATCAAGATTCAACCGTGTAGTTTTCGAGTCAAACTCATTGACCCATGTTTCATGAGTAGTGGTTCACAAGAACCCATCTCTCATGATAATGAATGGTCCACTTAACACTCATTGCATCTAGGTGATGCTCACAGAGGTGAAGCACTGGGTCATCCCAGGAGGTCACCCATCCAAGTATTGTTCTAGCTCAAGCATGCTTAACCACAGAGTTTTCCCCAAGGTTAAGCCCACTTAGCTTGCAACCCCATTTGCAAAACCCTCAGCAAGTGTTATGCCTTATGAACCATTCATTATAGAGCCCCTTTAGCTCATCAATTGATAAGTAAGAGGTATTTTCCATAGTGTGTCAAATTATGATATTGCTATCAGGATTCAACTGTGTAGTTTTTGAGTCAAACTCATTGACCCATGTTTCATGAGTAGTGGTTCACAAGAACCCATCTCTCATGATAATGAATGGTCAACTTAGCACTCATTGCATCTAGGTGATGCTCACAAAGGTGAAGCATTGGGCCGTCCCTGGAGGTCACCCATCCAAGTATTGCTCCAACTCAAGCACGCTTAACCACAGAGTTTTCCCCAAGGTTTTAAGCCCACTTAGCTTGCAACCCCATTTGCAAAACCTTCAGCAAGTGTTGTGCCTTATGAACCATTCATTATAGAGCCCCTTTAGCTCATCAATTGATAAGTAAGAGGTATTTTCCATGGTGTGTCAAATTATCATATTGCTATCAGGATTCAGCCATGTAGTTTTCGAGTCAAACTCATTAACCTGTGTTTCATGAGTAGTGGTTCACAAGAACCCATCTCTCATGATAATGATGGTCCACTTAGCACTCATTGCATCTAGGTGATGCTCAAAGAGGTGAAGCACTGGGCCATCCCGAGAGGTCACCCATCCAAGTATTGCTCATGTCAAGAGCGCTTAACCATAGATTTTTCCCCAAGGTTAAGCCAACTTAGCTTGCAACCCCATTTGCAAAACCTTCAGCAAGTGTTGTGCCTTATGAACCATTCATTATAGAGCCCCTTTAGCTTATCAATTGATAAGTAAGAGGTATTTTCCACAGTGTGTCAAATTATGATATTGTTATCAAGATTCAACCGTGTAGTTTTCGAGTCAAACTCATTGACCCATGTTTCATCAGTAGTGGTTCACAATAACCCATCTCTCATGATAATGAATGGTCCACTTAGCACTCATTGCATCTAGGTGATGCTCACAGAGGTGAAGCATTAGGCTATCCTGGGAGGTCACCCATCCAAGTATTGCTCCAGCTCAAGCGCACTTAACCACTGAGTTTTCCCCAAGGTTAAGCCCACTTAGCTTGCAACCCCATTTGCAAAACCTTCAGCAAGTGTTGTGCCTTATGAACCATTCATTATAGAGCCCCTTTAGCTCATCAATTGATAAGTAAGAGGTATTTTCCACAGTGTGTCAAATTATGATATTGTCAAACAATATCTTAGTTATATTCTTAGGATATAACATGATGATGGAAAAGTGGTATGATATTCAACTCCTTATTGCTATAGGGAAACATGATAATTGATTGAGTAGTGGTTCACAAGAACCCATCTCTCATGATAAGGCATAATTACTTAGATGAGGTATTTTTTGTTACAAAGTGTGACCCTTGGTCTTCCTTATAGCACTAACACTTGGGTTTGTAACATGGTCTAACTGCCTCCTATGGTTCTTAACTGAAGCTTGTATCGGGCATTGACAAGTCAACCTTTTGGTGCAACGACAAGTCCAACAATTAGTATCAGAGTTGGTCACAAGTTCAAACTTTGTGCTTGTGCTAGGGAGGATTGTTGCAAGGTGTGATCCTTGGTCTTCCTTGCAGCACTCATGCTTGGGTTTGTGACATGGTCTAACCGCCTCTTGTGGTTCTTAATCGAAGCTTGTATCGAGCATTGACAGGTCAATCTTTTGGTGCAATGACAAGTCCAACATTTTCTTCGTTAGGTGAAAACTTCGACTTAGCATCATGAGAGCTAAAGGAATCATGATATTAATTTGACATAATTGACTCGAAAATATAAAGACCACTTTTATACGGTCGAAGTTCAAAAAAAATTTAGCACATAACCATGCTAAGTGAAGCACTGGGCCGTCCAATTATGATATTGCTTGAGAGGTGAGTAGTGTTGTGCTCAAGCCAGCTTAAGTGCGGTTGAACCCTAATAGCAATATCATAATTTGACACACTATGGAAAATACCTCTTACTTATCAATATAACTAAATAATTATCCTGCCTAGATTTATGTGCCTATGCGTGTGAATGTAATTATAATGGAATTAGATTGCTTTTTATCAAGCATCTTGGAGGCTTATGGGAAATATGATGGTGTTTAGCACAAAAAATTGGCAATGTTCAACATTACAAAAGTAGGTTTCTCAATTGTAGAGTTTGTTTTTCTCTACGACAGCATCGATGTGTGCATTAAAGGGGTGACTTCCCTTCAGCATCGCCCCAAGTTGGTGTGTGCATCGAAGGGGTGGCATCTATTCAGCGTCATCCCCAAGTTGGTAGGGCATTCTCACGCAGGCTTTGATTCTCTTTTCAAAGGGCAACCACTACTACAACAAGCTTAGGGCTTCGTTTGGTAAAGGCGGTGTTCTTAAGCACATAGATTCAATGAGCAGAAAGGCAACAAAAAAGCAAAGTAAAACATGGAGTACTACCCTAGGAACTATAGGGTTTCATTTCATGTCTAGCAATGGAAGCCTCCATTCTCAGGATGCTTAGGGCGTGAGCAATTACAGTTGGTTTTCAAGGTGCAGTGTCCCAGTGCATATAAGTGCATCAAGTGCATAGTGGGTCCAAAAATCCTTCACCCGCAAGCTTGAAGGTTAATCTTTCCTTCTAACCTTGTCTCAATCTTTATTTGAAATCTTATGGATTTTCTCCAATGTTTCAAGCCAGTGCAAGCAATTGCAATGAAGGTTGTCAATAGTGTTTTTCTTGAAAATAATGCATTGTTGAAAAACATTCAAGGTTACGAACTTTGGAATGGGGAAGGATATGTGGATGGAATCTTCTCACGTCATTTCTTGTTGCATAAAACGGCTTATGTATCAATCTATGATGCCTTAAAACTATCTCTTGAACTCAGCACCCCTAGCTTCCTGAAACAAAAATCTCGGGTTGATTGGCTCCAAGAAGTTGATAAGAATACTGCCTTCTTTCATAACTCGGTAAAGGCTAATAGAGGTGAGAATATTACTTCCTATCTCATGTTGGCTCAAGGGGAACAGTTGAATTCGCTTCAAGTCATGTATGAGGAGGTGGTTCATTTCTTCCAATCTCTTTTCATTGAAAATGTTCCTTTGGATTTGGAGGAGGAGAATTTGGTCCTAGCTTGCATCCCGACTTTAGTTTCTGTGGAGATGAATAACTCTTTGTCAGCACCCATCTCTTTGGAGGAACTCGAGGATATTGTATGCCAAATGAAGAAATGTAAGGCCTCTGGACCCAATGGTTTTACCATTGAATTCTTCCAATAATTTTGGGATATTATCAAAGTGGATTTTTTGGAGGTGGTCCGAGAGTCCTACACTAACAAGCAGATGCTCAAGGCTATAAATTCAACCTTTCTCGCTCTAATCCTTAAGAAGGAGGGGACCGATTCCTTAGACTCCTTTCGACCTATTGCTTTGTGTAATGTAACTTACAAGATTATCCCTAAGTTGATTGTTGAAAGATTGAAAAATTTCTTGGATCTCTTGATCTCCAAGGAGTAGGGTGGCTTTGTGAAGGGTAGGTAGATTGTGGATGGAGTTATGGTGGAGGTTGAAGCTATTCACTCCATGTCTTCTTCCTAAGATAAAGCCATGCTCATCAAACTAGATATGCCTAAAGCCCATGACAGAGTGAGGTGGTCCTTCCTTCGACGCCTATTGTTGGCCTTCAAGTTCCACACAGAGTGGGTGTCATGGGTTATGAGTTGTGTGACCACACCTTCTTTTTTCTGTTCTGATCAATGGTTCCTCCATGCCTATCTTTTCTATTGGTCGAGGGCTCATGCAAGGAGACCCACTTTCCCCTTATTTGTTTATTTTGATGGCTAAAAGTATTGGGAGGTTATTGAAATAGTTTAGATATAGAGGCTCCATCTGTGGCTGGAGTTGGGCTCAGAGGTTGGAAGCATAGACTCATCTTCAGTTTGTTGATGATATTGCTCTAATGGGTGTAGCTAGGATTGAGGAAGCAGTCAATTTCAGGAAAGTTTTGGATGTGTATTTGGTTGCCACTAGTCAACAAATAAATGAGAGTAAGTCACAAATTATTTTCTTCAATACTCCCATTTTGATTCAACGAAGAATTGTCAACATTCTCCACTTTCAGATTGGTTCTCTGCCCTTGGAGTATCTAGGGATCCCTCTTTGTGCGGGCACCTTGAAAAGGAATGATTGGCAGAATATTTTGGACCTTTAGATGGCTATATTTAGCTAGCAGGGTGATTCTGGTGTCAGCTGTCCTCCAGGCTCTTCCTTTGTATAGGTTCATGGTGTTGTCTACACCCAAGAGTGTTCTCAAGGATTTTGATTCCCTTACCATGAAATTTCTTTGGGCAGGCAATCTTGACATTCGAATATGGAGTTTGGTGAGCTGGGAACAGGTTTGCAAACCAAAGAAGAATGGTGGGCTTGGGCTTAGGCAGGCAGAGCACAATAGTCTTGCTTTGGCTACTAAACTTTATTCGAGGTGGTATAAGTCCCCTGAGCAACCTTGGGCAAAGATTCTTAACTACAAATACTTTGGAGGTGTGGACAGTGAGGATATCCCATGTACTGTTTTATCTAGTAGAGGTTCAATGATTTGGGATACTATTAACCGTGGCTCTACTCTTATTAAAGAGGGCTTGTTCTGGATCATTTAGAGGGGGGAGCAGGCTCTTTTTTGGACTGATTCTTGGGATGGGCATCCTCCAATTCTTACTTATTTTCCTCATCTTCGTGCTTTAAGTGAGGCTTTTGTGGCTGTTGGTTGGTCCAAGGTGAGTAGTTTCAAATCATCCTCGGTTTTGTGAGGTTCCAAAATTTATCAGTGGTGTGATCCTACTAGTTGGCCAAAGGGGGGATCCTAAGTGGAGAGAAGTATTTTGGCTTCTATCTTGGCTGAGAGACCTTGTTGTTCTTCAAAGGAAAGAGATATGTTGGCTTAGGGTCACAAACCTAAGGGTATCTACTCTGTTGCTCAAGGGTATGTTGCACTGGTATCTTGACTAGTACATGTTGAGGTGGGAGTTTATCCATGGTGGAAATGCATATGCAATAAGGTTGGGTGGCCCAAATGCAATATGTTCTTATGGCTTCTAAGCCTGTTGGCGTTTAAATTAGCACCTCTGGAGTGTTGATTGTAAACGTTCAACTATTTCAAATGTTTTGCAACACTTCTTCGTTATTTAAAGAGGAGAAGTCCCTCTCTGCTGGGAGCAATGCGTAGGGAAGGGAAATGTAAACTAAAGTTCCTATCTTTTTATGCTTCAATGGCAGGACACAAGGGTGCACAAACACAATGCGTCGTAGCTAAGCTTTTTCTCTGGTTTCTGCAGATCTTAACTACGACTATTCTAGCTTTTATCTATCCAATACCTTCAAGGTAAACAGAGCATGAGGGTAAAGGAGCGGGAATGGGTTGGTTGGATCACCTGAATTCACTGTCTCCTGAGAATATGACCGAGGCTCTGAACTCTCGGGTATACACCGGGATAAGGTTGGTACAAGCAAACGCTCTTTACAGTAAACTAGATCTGAGACCTGCCAAGGAGGAGGGACTCCTATCCGAGGTATGGGCTAGGAAATAGTTTACGAGAAACAACAAATTACGATGCCTTGGCCAGCGAGCTTGCTAAGGAGGAGGGACTCCTATCCGAAGTATAGCTTGGAAGTCAATACATTAAACAACAACGAACGATAACTTGTTAATAACAAATATCTAAGGAGGAGGGACTCCTATCCTAGGAGGGAAATGAAACAACGAGCTATTAGATACAAGACGTGGACATAACTCAAAAATATTGACCAAAATGCAAGCGCCTTCTAATATTCTCCTTCAAAGCTTCATCAACGAATTACAAAGGTTGGGATAGCAAAGGCACGAAATCATGCACAATTACAATCGACCAACGAACTCTCATCCAAGAGTGAACAAATATCCACTTTCAAAGTTGTTGGAAACAATGGTGCAGCAATTTTGCATAGCAAGTAAAAGTTAAAACAAACAATGAGCCCAAGGCTCTTATTTATAGAACTCAAAGGAGTGGGCAACCCCAAAATCTCCTTGAGTTAACAATGAGTTCTTGCCAATCAATTAGCAAGATTTATTCCTAAAAAAGGGGAACAAGCAGTTAACTGGAAAACTACTTCAGTTAATTGAAAGTACACAAAGAGTCAACTGGAAACTACTTCAGTTGACTGAAAGTAAACTAAAGGTGAACTTTAATGAAAGTATCCCTCCAAAATAGACATCCACGTTTAGTGGAGATCTAAGATCCACAAATCATGGAATCCAATTAGACATCCTTAATCAGTGGGATCTGACAATGCATGATTTAAGGAAAGTGGAGTTAAACTTGGAAAGAAGCATCAAGTTAACTCCAACTACATTTAATATCATCTTGAGTTGACTTGGAAAGAAGCATCAAGTCAAACTCAAGTCTCATAAATGTCACTTGGAGGGTGTATGGTGTCCTTTGGTGCATTTATAGTTCTCCACTAATCAGCAGTGTCTCTATCCATTGATTGACTTCATCAGCTTCTAGGGAGTTAATGCTCTGTAGGATGATGACGTGGCGTCGTAGCATGATCTCACCCGTTGTGAGTTGATTTCCGAAGTCAATACACTGAGATGTTGCCTCTTCAAACTTGGTTGATAAAGCTGCTACCTTAGCCAGCTTGCAACCATCTGGATCATCAAGAAAGGTACTGCGGATGACATCCCTGAACTGGTTCTATACAGTGACCATCTCGATGTATTCTCCTCTCTCACGCTGATATTCCATGCAAGGGAAAGATATCACCAACATTCTTGCGAAGTTGATAATAGTGGCAACCACCCGTCTGTAATCAATCAACTCTACTGAATGAGTGTCATAGGCTTTCACCTTGTACGCCAATTGTTCCTTCCAAGCAAAGAGATGTTGCTTGTTTTCCTCAGAGTATACTGACTGATATGCCAATTGCAAATCTGTAATTGTGCTTTCGTCTTCAAGCCTCTTTTTTGCAATCCTTTGTTCTGATTGTTGGATCTCTGCATGAAGTCCATGTGCTCTATCCCGTAACTGGTATAGGTTTTCCAGTATACATCTACCCTTGAGAACAAACTCTTCCACTTGATCTCTCAAGTGTTTTCTGAATGTTATCAATTGCCGATGATTTTGTTCGGCGGGGAGATCTAGTAGTCCTGCTGGTAGGGCTGAGATGCTTGGTGTGCCATGTATCAAGCTGGTTATGTATGACCTCAGTTTCTGGTTTTCAGCCTTTAAGGCTGCCTTTTCTTTACCATCCTTAGCCATTCTTTCTTGTGCGCTCACCGAAGCTATTCCAAGAAGGTCTGCCTCCACCCGTCGTGTAGTCTTCCCGAGGTTAAGTTGAGACAAAGTGTAGTCTCCTACTTGGACCTCGTGTATACTTTTCTCTACTGGTGGAGCGGCAGTCTCTATGATGATCTCACACTCTGCATTCCTTTCTATGTGAACTTGTTTCTTTAACCTCTTCGCTGACGTGTCTTGTGGGACGTGGTCAAATTCGGTAAAGTCAAGTTCATACGAGGGTTTTTCCCTCTTTCTTCCTAGGAAGCCTTCAAGCAAAATAAAATCTCGGCAAACTTCGCTAGGAGGGACATGAGGCCCTTGAATGCTCGATGTGTGAGACTATGCTGGAGCAATGTCTCTCGGTGGTGAATCCAAGTCAATGAGGACTTGTGTCCGTTGTGATACTGGTGATATTAGTGGCTCTGCTTCCATAACAGGCACTGTTTCTACTGCTGCTTCTATTGTTGTTGCTTCTGCCATTGGCTCAGCCACTGGTTCTTCAACAATTACTGCTGCTGGTTCTTCCGTGATAGTTTTTGTTGAATCAGGAGTAGTAGTCTCTACTCTTTGTTCTGGGGCAGCAATACCCGTGATTATTTCAGGACTATGTGTGGCTTTCTCCACTGGTGTCCTTTGTGTTCTAGGCTTTGTAGGCTTTGACATCCTCATCCCTCGGGGAGGATTGCACCATTGTTTCTGCCTAGGTTTCCTTTTTGAAGTGGAAGGTGGTGTAGACTGAACCTGTGGCGGCTCTGTTCTGTGAGGTATCACCTTCCTTGATTTCTTGCTGTCGAGATAGAGTTGGCTATTTCTAACCACTCTACTCATTCTTTATTCTATAGACGTGTTCTCCTTAGCATACCAATCCACTCTCGGGAGCGGTTGGGAGTCAACTGAATCTGCGAAGAATGAGGGGAGAATGACTTCCCCTTCATCATCAGACAGGCCCTCAATTTCTGCTGACATAAAATCAGCAATTTGTGGGAGTTTGAATCTGCTGTAGTTCCTTCTTCGCACTTCATACTCGTCTTTACAATTTACCTAATAATCTTCCATAGAAGACTTATGTGACGAGTGCTGCTCGAGATGTGCTGCATAGAGTCCTCTGGGATCATAGGATCTTCTCTCAATGAGATACTTGAGATTAAACCTCACCGTTTCCTGACTCATCATTTTAGCATCTGCCGCGAATCCACATCTATATAGTCCCATTCCAACGGGAAAGTTAATAGATGTCTTCCTCTTCAAGCGTAAGTAGACATGAACCTCGGACAACTGTCTCAGGAATTCCATGAAGACTACCCTATTTGAAGGGTATATTGGTAGCATGGCGGGGTGGCCAATGTAGCCATACACGCGTATGTGGGAGAACGTAGGAAATTGGATGAACCAATCTACCCAATCCGCCATTGCCTCTCTGGCTGTCTATGAAATACACACGTGCATCTCATGGTTAAGCTCACGTACTGTGTGCATAGTGAAGAGATCACTTGTTTTCTTGAAGTGTCTTTTTGCTTGAGTAAACTCAAGATGTGTGAAATGTTCGTGAACCTTCTGCACACCTAAGGTTCCCACATTGTTCAATAACCTGAAATCACCTTGGAAGGCTATCAAGTATACCAGGTAAGAGCACATGTGGAACCTATGAGCTTCCAGATACCCAGTGATTTGTCAGTGGAGTGTGTCACTAATCAAAGTGGCCCAATCATAATATTCCCTCTTGCCAATGATTTTAGCAATGATATAGTACATCCATGGCTAGAATTGACGACCATCTTCTTCTCCAGCGATTCTATTGAGTAGAGTGATTAACACTACGTACTCGTCTTTACATTCTCCTCGTCCCAACGACTTAGGAAAGCTTGCCTTTGTCACTTTTAACCATTTTTCAGCCATTACCTTTTGACATTTTTCCTTAGCTGTCTCAAATGCCTTTTCACATTCCGTCATTGATATGACTTTGCTGTTAGGACATGATGGAATATCAAAACACCTTTCGATATCCTGAGGCTTTAGACTACAAACAATTCTTCCATCCGCTGCTCTGATTTCTCTAGTGGTAGGGTTGTAATGCTTGATACAGGCGATTACAAGCTCTACGCTTTGTAGTGTGATGGGAATTGATGTGGCCTGCAGCAACCCGGATTCTTCAATATTCTGCAATGTGATTTGATTCATGCCTTCTAGCTGCTCCAAATCAACCACTGGATTTACTTGGTGTAAATTTGTGTCAACTGTTTTCAAGTAATCATGGAGTAAGACTGTCTTGGTCTCGTATTGTACCTAGGAGTACTGCATCTTGAAAAACTTAAAGATTGACTGTAAGCTTGACCTTGTTCAGATGATTTTCGGAAACCCTTGAAAATAGCGCCTTGCCGAGAAGTATTTTTTCGGAAAAAAATCTGGCACATGGGTTTTGTTTGTGCTTCAATGCCGAACAAACCCAGTTCCTCAGAATTTGGATTCTGAAACTTTTTCGGAAAAACCCCTAAAAATAGGGGCAGCAAGTTTGCTGATTTTGGAAAATTTGTCGAGATGGGTTTCTCTGGAAAATAATGCTGAATCTACCCAGTTGATCTGATTTCATGTAGCCTGTTGCTTTTTCTGTCAAATGCAAGAAAACCTAAGACCAGAAGAGAGGAAGTAGACAGAAGATGGATTGGAAGTTTTATCTGATTCCCTGAAAAAAAATCTATCTCTGGGTCCAATCCTCAAAATAGCAATCCTCTTCTGCTTCAGATCTGCAAGAAAAATTGAAGAACGGATGAAAACCTTGTTCAGATCTATCAATGGCGTCCTTGAGAGCTTGTGGTTGTTCTTGATCTTTTATCCTGCAATGAAATAATGAAATGGGATGCCTTCACCTTGAATATATATGTTTAAGCCTTAGATCCACAAGTTTGGGGACCTAACTCAAGCTCAAAAAGTGATTTTGGCTTGATCTAAAGTTAAAAAGGTGATTTCCACTGATCGTGGAGTGTTTTAGCCAACTTTAACTCAAAAGCTCTTGACTTTAGTCAACAAATTGACCCTTGACTTCTTTTAGGCGTCCCTTTTGGTTTCTTGCAAGCTTTTAAATATTTCCTCTCCTGAAAGCCCTCTGTTTGATCTTGAATCTAGCGTTATCTGTTGATCCTGAGATGTTGCGAACACATTCACTGCGGAGCTGGATCCAAACTGAAAAGAAGTGCCTAGGAGACATGATGATGAAAAGCTGAGTTTAGGGCTTTAAAAGAATGGGCGCCTTTTCCAAGAAAAGGCTCTTTTGCTAATGCCTTGGTGAATTTTCAAACTTCGTTCTTCAGCCTTTTGAAATGACCTCTCGTGCTTTGATATGGATTTCTCGTTGACCGGAGAGTCAGATGATTTCGCTTGATGTCTCATCAGGTACCCAGCTCTGTTCTGCCAAAGATGACTGACTTCAGAAAACCTGGGTCTCAATTTAGGGTTCCTTTATTCAAGGGCGCCCCTCCTTGATAAGGGTGCTTTTTCCTTTTGGCCTGATTATTTCCATCTGAAAAGTTGCCTACTTTGATCCAGATTATTCGTTGAATGCTCTGTCAGATGTTGGTGCTTGCAGTCGCGTTTCCGAGATCTACTTGGGCTGAGAAGATTATCCTGGGAAGCCTTTTTTCATTTATCAGCATCTGGAGGTCAAAAAAGAAGGGCGCCTTTCTTTTGGAAAGGATCTTTTTCCTTAGAACTTCGCCATTAACTGTGGTTTCCTGATAATTCCTCAACTACCTCTTTTTGCTTCGTCAGCAACTACTTGTGATCTATTCTTCAGATGATTTATCTGTTTGTTTCATTGTCGCGCCAGCAGGAAAATGTCAAGAATGAATGCCTTGGATGATCTGGGTGACTTCATTTGGCCTTAAAAGATCATGGGCGCCCCTGCTTGAAAAAGGCTCTTTTCAACATGTGAACAATCTCTCCTTCGTAACATTTCCAGAGTTGGTCAAATTTTGACCTTTTTCGATTTCAGGAATCTCCTTCATCAAATTGCACCATTTTGGACCTTTTCCGCCATGATTGCGTTGTTGAAGCTTTTGAAGCTTAGCTTCCAGCACCTGGTACTGGCCAATCTGCCATTAATGGCTATGGAGCTCCTAACTTTGTTCCTGAAAAATAGAAATAGACCCACCAGAGTAAAACCTGTCTTTTGATGATTCTGACTTGACCAATGTGATCGTGAAGCCTTTTAATCCTATCAAAATCATTTTCAATCATTTCTGGGAAGGTCCTATTTTCGGGGGTTTCCTGAAAATAGGGGCAAAAAACCCTAATTTTCAAAATTTCAAAATTTTGCACATGTGTTCCTTGACAGAAACCCACCAAGATTCTATGATTGATTTGACCTAAAACTGACTTAACATGGCATTTTAACAAGATTTAGCTCAATTTATACATAATGCCAAAAAAATTATTTTGGGTACAACAAAGCCATAATAAATGCCTTACCTGGGAGAATATCAGGAAACATGGCTTCTGCGGACCCTCTCTATATTTTTTATGTCAATATAGAAAATTTGGAAAAAACCTTTTAGGTTTGCTTTATCCTTGCAGGATTTCTAGGAGAATTTAGGACATCCTCCTATTTCAACTTCTTACTTAGTGGTTGCTTGGGAGTTGGGACCGTCTATTATTATCTACCAAATTTGGTTGGAAAGGAATCGACGTATTTTCCAAGATTATCGTCAGATGGTTGTGCAGGTTTGGCACAAGGTGCAAAGTATTGTGAAGGAAACAATCTTAACTAAATTTGATTTGGGTGAGCCTATGTTATCTTCAGACATGCAATTTGCATTCAATCTTGAGTTCCCTTCCCCTCTTGGTTACCAAGGGATTAGGAGGAACAATTCAAATCCTTCTAAGAGAGTGAGTAGAGTAGGGCATTAGAGCCCCCCTCTTGATGGTTTCTTCAAAATTAACACTGATGGCTATGCTCGAGGCAATCTTAGAGTTGTTGGTATTGGAGGTGTGGGTCATGATTGTAGGGGAAATGTATAGCTCCTCTTCTCCATTCACATGGGTGTAAATTCTAATAACCAGATGGAAGCTTGTGCTATGTTGTAGGCTCTAGAGCGAGCTATTGAGGTTGGGTGGTGGAATGTGAATTTGTGAGACTGATTCCATGATTCTAGTCTCTCTTCTTAATAAGAGAGATTTTTAGGGCTCGGCATGGAGGTTGGTTCTAATTGTGAAGCAAATCCTTCATCTGGCTTCAAATTTTGAGCATATCTCTTTTGTTCATAACCCCAAGGAATTGAACAGGGTTGCTGACTGCCTAGCTAAATGGGCTTCCGAAGGTCGGGGGGATTGGAATGTGGATGATTGGAGACAATTAGATCTAGATAAAAGTAACTCTTTGTTTAGACTCTTGGATGAGGATCAGAAGGTGTAGTTGTGTGGTCTAGCTGGTTGGTTATGCTTTGGGGCTTTGTGCTCTTGTTGGTTGGTTTTTCCTTGGTTGTTTTCTGCTGACTATGGCCAGTTTGGCCTCTTATTATACTTGTTGACTCTTTCTTGAATAAAGTTTTTTCACCCCTTTTCTTAAAATGTGTCTAAAAGATAAACAATTTGTTGTGACATCAACAACAACCCAAAACTTACTACTAGGATCCACAACAAACTACAAATGATACAAATTCAATGATGCTAAAATTTGGGTTCATGGTAAAGGGACCCATGGTATTGGAAATGACTTGTTTATTTCTCATTTGCCTTGCGCCTATAAAATATGCATTTGGCATTATATTTAGACGAGGTATTTGATGACAAGTATATGTTGCCAAAATTGGATCAAGTGCAAGGTTGAAGATGTGTTTATCAACATAGGTGAAACCTCTTTGTATTGTAACTGTTCACTTGATAAAATATGGAGTAGTGTGTTTTTGTTGTTTATTCCTTAAAAAGGTTTCCTATGGTAAATCCAATGTTCGTGTCTAAATGTTTTGATTTATTTTGTTGCATTGTGGATTCATAAATCTATTTAGCATATCTTCTCCTACACTAAATTATTTGTTTATTTTCATTCAGTTTTTTATTACATTTGTAATCTTGAAACAACAACAAAATCGTCACATATTACCTCTTCACATTTATGGATTTCAATTGCAATACTTCTATAAAGATAGGAATAGAGTTCTTCATGCTTCCAATCTTCACCTTTACAACATTTGTTTACATTGCTTTCTAATTCCCCATGCTTTCCACACTTTCAAATTTTTCATCCCTTCCTTATACAAAGAATACCCACATAAAAATGATAATTTATAAAACCATGTAATAAGTGACAAAACATTTTGCTAAATTATACTTTTATGTTAAAATATATTATTAGAATAATTATTAAATAGCCTAATTAGATGATAAAAGTAAACTAATTAAAATTGTGACTCCCAAAAAAATAAAAATAACAAAAAAAAACAAATAAGTGTACTAAAAGATTAATCATTGCAATTCTTAGTTGTGCCTTTGAAATCTACCCATTTACAAATGTAATATACTTTTATCATCTTAAATAAATAAATGTATAATTAATCATAACTTCAAAAAGAATTGATTATTAATAAAGAGCACACAAATATGATAGTAAAATATCTATCTTAAGATTTCAATGGATCTATGTATCTTTTATCTTCTATGACTAGAGATGATAGATTAGAGTATAATCATAATGATGACTAGAGATGATAGATTAGAGTATAATCATAATGATGACTAGAGATGATAGTTGAGAGTATAATCATAATGGAAGACGAATCTCAACCATATTGTAAGAAATGATTGAAAATAAGTTTAAACAAATAGAATGAAATATTTCTAAAGATACATACAAAGAACCTAAGCACAAAAGAACATGAATTGAAATTATACAATCTTTATTAGCCTCCATATTTTTTGAATTTCAAGGCTATTCAACTGCAGCCTAAAATTTATGGAATTTGTAAACCTTATCACATAATATTCCACACTAGAAAACCTGTTTATGGAATTTGTAAACCTTATCACATAATATTCCACACTATAAAACCTTATCACATAATTATGTATTTCAAATGAAAGTTTATTTATAACGTATCATTAAAACCTGAGTGATCTAATTTTCAATTTCATTCATTTTCTTGTTTTTTAAATTTACCATCTCCTCTTTATACAATCTTTATTAGCCTCCATATTTTTTGAATTTCAAGACTATTCAACTCCAACCTAAAGTTTATGGAATTTGTAAACCTTATCACATAATATTAGTAATGTGTCATTAAAACTTGAGTGAGCTAATTTTCAATACCATTCATTTCCTTGTTTTTAAAATTTACCATCTCCTCTTCCCATTCTTGTGACTTTTCACATTTTCCTATTGATATTGATGATAACGCTGAAAAAGTTGTAAATAGGATCTCTTATTTTTCTACCTAGGATGTGGATGTGTTATAAACTTGTCCAAAAGTCATCAATTCCATGAAAAATAACCTAATGTAAATTCAACGTGGACAAAACCATGTGAAAGCATCTTTGTAGATTTTGTGACTACTATGTTGTAGATATATTCAGGGGGATGTGTACTTTAAGTCCTCGAAAGAAATCGACAAAAGGGCATGAAGCTTTTGAGTAAATTTTTTTAATATTCAAAGTGTATTTTGGTGTGCCCGAAGCTCTTGTATCAAACAAGGAATCAAGATTTTTGTTGAAACTTTGGACTGCCTTGGGGTACAGGGGAGCAACAAAGATAGCAAGCTCTTGTGAGGAGAACAACCTTTCCATGCTTGAACAATGAGCAAACAAAAGTTGTAAGTAAAAACCCCAGTTCTGCAAACAAGAAATTATAATAGCAAACATACAAGAATATTATATCGATCTTTGCCATACATTCAACATTCATATACTACAGCAATGGATGCATCCACTAATAAGCGTGGCCTTTTGAAGCATATTTGGGTTATTTGTCTACTAAGCTACTTAATGTTGCTTTGGAAGTGCAGCAAAGAATCAGTCTCAAAAGTGACCAGAGCAGAGAAAGTCATTATGATAATTAAGCAAATCCATCTCAAGTGGAAGAATGCCATCAAGAACATATATTCCAAATGGGAGGCAAGCTGTGATTGGACATGAATAGGGAAAGACTACAAGGAGAAGTACAAGGCTCAAACCTATGAGATAAAGAGCATTCAACATATTCGAGCAAGTTAAAGAAAACGCTTTCCAGATTGAACTCCATTCATACGGATGTACTTAGTAGTCAGTTGTGAGAAGTTGCATTTATATGAACTGTTGAATAAAGAGGAAGGGGACATACTACCATCTATTGAATTTGGCTGCACAAGGAGACCTTGACGATATGTTGCAAAGAAAGCCGAAGTGACGAGGAGAACTAAGTCTCGCAGATTTCTATCAAGAGAAAGACACCAAGACATGCAAGATGTACCTCAAGGAGAAGAAGGATAAATCTTCCCACATCTCCTTAAACACTAAGCTTTTATTGGAACTCAAAGTTTCTTAAACAGGGAAGATATGATCCTTAAGAATCCAAAAGACTTATCAACCAACTTGGAATTCATCTTAAAACAAAACTTTATCAAAATAACATTTCGCACAATGAGAAAACAGCTAAATACAGCAAGGTAGCAGTTATGTTATTGTCAGGGCAGTTCAAAATTTAAATGTATCAGGGCAGTTACAGATGTGTCATGGTAGTTCCAAATAATATGCCGGCTGCATATGCCATGTGCTGGGTCCATGCTGATACATATAGTGGCTTTGCACATTTCAAGACCATAATTCTTAGACCAAGGTCAATTGTCACCTTACACTGTTACAGCAAGTACTTTTTCTCTTCTACTTTGCATCTTGCAACAATTCCTGACATCCAAACATTTCTCGTCACTTTCCAAGTAAAAGGCAAATCCAACCTCATTATGGTTTTTTTTCTACATTTACAGATCAGACTTTTCTTTGTGAAGGAAAGCACAAACTGGTTTAATAATATCAATTCAAGAGCATCTAGGTGTCTTGGGTATCCCTCTGTACCTCACCTGCCAGTTGTGACAAACATTACAGAAGCACAAAAGATAAAGTACTTTTAGAGTCCAACTTAGAAATGGATTATCCTATCTTGTGCATATTGCAGGGAGCAAGTAAACAACTTAACGAATTAGATCTTCTTAGCATTTTGTTAATACGGTAGTTGGCTTAACCCAAGTATCCAGCACATTAGTGAAAATCAAAGCAGCTATAATGCCTCATTGAGGGATATGTGTGATTATACTCTCTCATCCAACTGAAGCTTTCTCATCCACTTGATCAGCATAGCAACACGTTGGCAAAACAGAGACCAACCGTAAGATGATATGATTAAATTTTACTGCAAGAATGTTTTATCGGTTGAAGAGTTTTAGGGTTTCCTTTCCAGAATCGTGTTTAACATGGCCTGCAAACATAGTTGTTCCAAATCTATCCATTATGTTCTATTCAACAGCTTATTCTAATTCTTGCTGTGTTGCCATATTTTTTCATGTGCATCAGGATGGTTCAACACAATGGCATCGGCCCATCACGCACTTCAATAATTATTTTTATGGATATCCATCAGGTCCAAATAATTGCATTTTTGCTTCCACTAGAAGTATACTGGTTGTCATCAGGTTCGGATTCACATCTGCTAATGCCATGCCCATTTTGATTGAAATCCAAACCATGATAGTTCAGGCAATGGCATTTTGCCAAGAAATATTTTTGAAATAATCTACATCCTCCTTATTTGAATGTGTATGCTGGAACCCAAGTAAAACAATACAATTGTCTTACCATTATGCAACCTTATGTTAGGAGCTTGCCACACTTGGCATCACCAATAATCTCCACAGGAGCATTGTCCATCCTTAAAACAATGGTAACGGTTGGCATCCCTTACAACAATTTCTCTTGCAGTGATCTTGGAGATGAACTTGCTTGCAGAATGGCAGTCACCACATACTCTAAGATTTTTGACAATTCGAATGGTTGTTCCAGGAGGTGTATTTATGAGCCCAAATGCAATTGCAAGCCGTTCACTATGGTGGCGAAGAATTTCTTCCTTCTCCTCCTCCTTTACATCATTTAACACAAATCTTATATCAGGAACATATCCTGCAACCTTCATCTCCCAAGACAATATCTTCAACTTTGTATAGATTTTGTGTATTTCTGGGTGTGACCTGTCTCCTCCAATGAAATTGTGAACCTTTTTATTAACTTCAATCCAACTGCATCCTGGTGTCTTTTGTATGCCTCTGTCTTTCATCATTCTCCGTATTCTTTCAATGTCATCCCACCTGCCAGCTACAGCATACATGTTTGAGAGAAGCACATAAGGTGCTGCATTTTTCCAGTCCAACTCAAAAACACGTTCTGCTGCCCATTCCCCCAGCTCTATATTATTATATAACCTACAGGCACCAAGCAGACTTTTCCACACAGCAGCTTTAGGTTGTACTGGCATTTGGTTGATAAAGTCACATGCTTCATCAAGACGACCAGCACGACCAAGAAGGTCAACCATGCAGCTATAGTGCTCCATTCTAGGTTTGATTTTATAAAATTCGCTCATGTCTTTGAAGCATTGATAGCCTTCATCCACTAAACCTGCATGACTGCATGCCGATAGAACACAAACAAAGGTGATTTCATTTGGTTTCACACCACTGGTTTCCATCTGCTCAAAGAGTTTCAAGGCCTCCTTGCCACAACCATGCATGGAATACCCTGTGATCATCGCTGTCCAGGACACGACATCTCGGTGATACATCTTATCAAATAAATAGCGTGCCCTCTGTATAGTCCCACATTTTGCATACATGTCAATGAGAGCATTAGCCACATCAACATGATAATCTAATCCATTTCTAATAATTTTCTCATGGATCTCCCTGCCCTGTTCGAGAGCTGCAAAATTGGCACACACCGGAAGGATACCTGTGAACGTAATTGAATCTGGCCGCAACCCTATCAGTTGCATTTGCTGAAAAAGCTTCAGAGCCTCGTCTCCATTACCATTTTGTGCAAGCCCTGCAATCATGACATTCCATGAGAACAAGTCCTGTTGAGGCATTTCATTGAAGACTTCCATTGCCTTGTCAACTAATCCATTCTGGGCATATCCTGCAATCATAACATTCCACGAGACAACCGTTCGTTCCTGCATTCCATCAAACAATTCACGTGCCTTCTCCATGCTTCCGCATTTTGCATACATGTCCACAAGTGCGGTCATGACAATCACATTAGAATAAAATCCACCTCTTATTATCCCTAAATGGATCTCCTTCCCCTTTTCCAATGACCCGAATCTTGTACAAGCAGGGAGAACACTGGCAAAGGTGAATTGATTGGGACAAATGCCCATTAATTGCATTCTGCCAAACAACCCCAATGCCTCTGCAGGCTCCCCTTGTGCTGCATACCCTGCAATCAGGGAAACTTCTAAGAGATGGGAAAGAATTATGGTATACTATATAGATCGTTATGTTTCGGAAAATAAGAAATTATATGCTAATGCATGAGGAAAATCATAAAAATTGCAGTTAATACTGTAAATTAAAACAAATCTGACATTTTACGAGAATCTCTGAAATATCTGCTAGAAAAAGTATTTAACTTAATGACATCTCGAGTACCATATATAAATCATCATCTGGAAAAAAAAGCCAATTTTGACAAGTAATTATTATTTTTCTTAATGGAATGTTGATATAGAACTCATCATTAGGGAAAGAAGCCAATTTTGACAAGTAATTATCTTTTTTCTTTATGGAATGTTGATATAGAACTCATCATCAGCGAAAGAAGCTACTTGGGAAATTTCAGCCTGTGAGAATTTGATCCCGAGTCATTGTCAATTGCAAGAGCCCAACCTTACTAGAGAATCTAGTGACTTCTTTTTTTGGTTGTTTAAATGGGAAAGACATCTAGTTGGTGAAAGTAGCCCATTAGGAATACCTGCCTGCAATCATGGCACTCCATGATACAACATTTGGTTGAGGCATTTTGTCAAACACATGGCGTGCCTTGTCTAGTCTTCCGCATTTAGCATACATATCTAAGAGTGCATTTGCAACAGGAACATGGCATTCAAATCCATTTCTCCTTATCTCTTCATGGATCTCCTCCCCCTTTTCCAACGACACCAAGCTAGCGCACGCAGAAATAACGCTGGCAAAGGTGAACCCATTAGGCATGACTCCCATTTGTTTCATATTGTCAAATAGTTTCAATGCCTCCTCTGCAGGACCGTGCCTTGCATAAGATGCAATTATGGTGGTCCATGCGCACATATCTCTTTCAGGCATTTTGTCAAACACTTTGCGAGCATCTGCCTGGCTTCGGCATTTGGCATACATGTCTACAATTTTGTTATATAAAATTATGTTTCTTATCTCTATCTTGTTCATGTGGGCATGGATTCTTTTGCCAACTGATAAGAATTTGTTCTGAATGCAGGTCTGCAATACACAAATATAGGAACAAGTGTCAGCAATCTTGTCTGTACTGCTCAAAATGTGCACAGCTTCCTCCAGGCAGCCTTGTTTATGCAGCAACTTAGGATAACTTGAGGAAAGTTTTATATGGTAAAGGTAGGTTATTACATAACGAAAGCCGCGTGTATCAATATAAGCTGAAGAGAGACTACTGAACCATCCTTCTTTTATTTTCAGCTTGCGATGATCAGGGATCAAGCGCTTGCGTCTACTTATTAATCCTTCCTGTTCAAACCCTCATCTCTACGGAGGCTTCCTGAGCTTATACCACAGATCACCTGTCATGTTGCATGCTAGGCTGAGGGTTTTATGGAAAATGAGTGTTGTCCCTCCACCTCGAAGAATTAACGGCCAAATAATACCATTTGTAGGAGGAAAGAGAGAATAATAAAAATCACATCCCCTTGCTTCGTCCTATCCTATAATATTAATCCTTCGTGTTCAAACCTTCCTCTCTACGGGCTGAGTTTATACCAGAGATCACCAGCAATGGTGCATGCTACCGGTTCTATGGAGAATGCATGGCGTCCCTCGCATTAAAGAATTTCCAACTTTATAATGGAGGTGGTCAAAATGCTCTTTTGTATCATATGATACATTTGGGAAGTATGGAGAAATTTTGGCAACTACATCATAAGATTTGTTTGGAGAGAAAAAGGTTGAGAAAATAGGGGAGCTCATCATTGAGAAGTTAGAAAGATAGGGTTTGCGATAGGGGCTTTATCTGGTTTCATGGACATTAAAATTATTCTATTTTATTTTATCCGTAGTAAAAGTCATCACTTATGCTTTGCTCTATCTTATTGAATAGGAGCTCAAAAGTGATGGTTCACGTAGTTCATTCATCTCATATAAAAATAATAATTTAACTTTTCATGCCTTAGATTTATATAAAATAGATTTTATTAAACTATTAAAATAAAAAAATATTATGTAGTTGATAACTTATTTTGGAGTTAGAGTTAGAGATAGGATTTTGTACTTAGTTTGTATGTGCTTTCTCTCTATTACCTTTCATATTGTTCTTCCCTTGGAGTAGGATTTAACATAGTCCTATATATTTATTGCAACCCTTCTTTTTTTCTCACCTTCAAGTGAGGGTAGTTTATAAATGGCTTCAAATCCCAACCATGTAGTAGTTGATGTTAGTGTTGTTGGTTTGAAAGAGTAGGATAATGGTTATCCCAAAGTGAACTCAAAAGTTCCTTTTGAAAGTCTTTCATAAGGTATCTCTTCTAAATCCCTAGCTAATGTAGTGAATTGCCTAACTTGGAATTTGATAATGCAAGTAAATAGCTTTAAAAGTTCACTTTAGTTAGTTATTTTGTAAGAGGATTCCGTTTGAAAGCATGCTCAAAGAGTGGATCAACAAGGCTCGGCTCCTTCAAGGGGTCCACTTTGATGATGTCCATAACCTCACTAAATATTTTTTCCTTTTTAGACTTGTGGAGCCTAATCATGCAAAAGTCATCCTCAAGCATGGTCCTTGGTATATGCATTGTTCCTTGTTAGTGTTTACTCCCTGGACCCAAGCCTTTGTCATCTTTGAAGAAAGATCCCTATGAGTCCCTATATGGGTTGAGTTCCTCATTCTTCCTTTGCCTTGTTGGCCTTTATTGGACTATATTGTGTCCTCTTTAGGTCATGTAATTCATGTCAAACCCAACAAGTTTTTCTCTTCTTGTCAACAAAAAACATGTTTACATTAAGGTTGATCTCTCTAAAGATTTAAAGGAGTTTGTGGATGTTCAAATTGGGCAATGCACGACACCTAAAAGGTAATTTACCTTAACTTGCCTACTAGTTGTTATAGGTTTCAATTCTTTGAGCACAAGATAAAGGATTGTTTCTTTATTACTTCTCAAGCTAAACATAGGCCTTTAAGCATTTAGGAGATGTTCCTCCTCCCAAGAAAGAGGAGGGGTAGTCGATAGTTGGAAGTCACAAAAATAACTAGAATAATGGAAAAAATTCTAGCCCACAAATAATGGTTTTTTTTTTCCAAATATTTAGCCACTATAGGTTCAAAACCTTTAGATAAAGAGGAGGATATTAGCTTTCTTTTTAGGGAGATCCTTCTAAGGAAGCTAGCAGGCATAAGTTCATGTGTACTCCTCTTTCAACTAGTGGTCTATCCCCTTACGTTGAGAATCCAATTTAGTTATCTCCTCCTTCTCCTAGGGCTACTACCATGCATTCATGTAGCCCAACCATAAGTCTTGAGGATGGAGAATATGTAATAGATAAAAGGAATATTTTCACACCAGTTAATCAACTAGGAAGTTTAATCTTTCTTTAGAGGCGGATTTCTTACAATTCATCTATTGTTTGGAATTGGCTTGGCAACTTATTACCTCTAGCTACATTGATTGTGTGTGAGACTTTAATAACTTGGAGGAGGATTTTGACTAGTGTGACCTACCCTACCTATGCATTAGATGACCAACAAGAGAAAAGCTTGGTTTTCTATACATTGTAAATTGGCCCTCTTTGATCCTAGTATTAGATGTCATCAAAATCAAATGGTATGGTATAAATAGAGTAAATTTTGTTCCCATTTTGAATGGGTTCTTATAAGACTTGAAGGGGCCATGAAGTCAACTCAACCTTATTTCTCTTTATCTTACTATTTTCCCTTACTAGTTGAGCCTTAGTCAAATGTTGTCGTTTCAAACTATTTTTATATTAAATCTTACATTGAATGGTAATCCCAAAGCCAAAAATTGTATTTTTTATTAAACACCTCCTTGTTGATTCATCAAACTACCTTGGTGCATGTTTGATGTGTCTAGAATCTAGACCCACGTCCCTAGCATCAAACAAACTGGATAGATTAATGGCATGATACAATTAAATGCACCTTCAAGTTTTTATGCATTGGTGGGTGCCAACTAGCTAGGTTTCACTGTTAGGCTTATGAATCCACCACCATTGAGCTTTTTCAAGCCAATGTTGAGCTTGAAACATAGTCTTTTTCTCCTTCCCTATGTAACTTCATGTTGCAAGACTTCAACAATACAAAATAAATTGCAAATAACCACTCCAACAAGAGGAGCTCAATTTAAGATTGGAATACACTAGCTCAATTTTGGAGATAGATTCTTTGAAGAGGATTTAATTCTTTCTTTAAGAGCCTACCATTTCTTTTGGGCAATTAAATGCATCAAATAAGGCTCTTATCTTAGACGTACTTCCTCCCATCACCCAAGATTTTCTTCAACACTATGAATGGGTTTCCAAATCTTAGGAACCATCCCTAGAGTGATCTAATTCTCTTCAACAATACATTTAGGTAGTCCCCTATAGGGGATTTCCTTCTCATTGTATTGAAGGAAAATTGAATCTACTAAAGAAAGACTAACTTTCTTTATGAGTGATTTTGAGTCACCAAACTCAAGTTAACTAGCTAAGGTTTTTAGCTTAATTGTAATCTACTACAAAGATTCTACTAAATAGCCCTTTAAAAAAATTATATTTAAATAGAAATGTGTATGAAATAAACAAAAACACCTAAGAAAACAAATTGTTTCTAATTACAAAAATTACATTTTAAGTAAAAAAAATGTAGACAAAGAGGAACTCAAACCCAAAAATTCATTCTCTTTGCCATGGACATGAGCATTTTGTGTGGACTATAGAGTGATGCATTGTCATCCTACACAAATAGAAAATAGAAAGCACAAAGATCTCCAAAAAAAATTATTATCTGCATGAATGTTGAAAGAAATTCGACAATATGAGGAAAATAATAGCAATATGAACGATAAACTAACCTGAAAAACCAATTACATTAGTACAACAAAATCAAAAAATGAAGAGAAAGATGAAGGAAAAGAATGCCGCTAAATGGAAATTGAGTTCAACACCTTTTCTCCAATACAAAACAACAATGTATGAAGAAAAGTATTTTTTTGTGGTTGTTTAGGGATTTTCCTTATTCAAATCCCTATTTTGGTCTTTCAACCTCTATAATAGCCTAGTTTTAATAGTTTTTGAAAATGAAATAAGAATATTTATGCTAAACAAGATGTATCACAACAATGCAATGAAACTCATCCAAGATACCAAATCCATTAATACTTGGAAAATAATAGTGGAGGAACTAAACAAAAAGAAGAGATTGGAGCCAATGTACAAGGACAAAATCACCTCTAATACTTAGAGAAATGAAGATGAACAATGTTGGTATGTAGAAAATTATTTCATATCTCCATGAATGCAATGATCTAAATGAGAGATTTCATGTGAAAATAAACAAGTAATAGCTTCAAGAATCAGCAATGTAAATGGTTTTTATATACTGATAGCTTCAAAGAGTGTTGTGAGTGTAAGAGAGAGTTTGGATTGAGAGATTCAGAGAATATGCATTCAAATGAAATTAGAGAAGAACCAAGAGAAAGGGTATCCATTCAAAATATTCCTAGGGAAATTATATTTCATGGACTAAACCTAGCAAAGGAGAATGAAACACTCAAAATGGTCACTAGAGGCATGAATTGTTATAAGGAGCCAATGTATCACATGGATGTTTGCAAAGTGCTAGCATCTAAACAATTTAGACCAAACAAGGGCTTAATAGGTTAACCATGACATAAAGATTTATAAAGTTACATAAAAATAGTGCTAACATATTAGCATATGGACAATGCAAATTAACACACCAAAGTGATTACTAAATACAACATGAAATTGCAAGTGTATGCAATTTTCAACATTGCACTCATAAAGCCTTGTGTGAACTTCTCACTCGAAAATCCTTAGTCACAAAACCAACCCATTAAAGCATCCAAAAAAATTGCAATCCTAGAGGAGTATCATCCCCAAACTCTTAGTTGGGGGCCTATGCCAATGTCTAGATAAGACCTTCACACTCTAATCATAAAACTTGAAAAGTATACAACACATTTCCAATAAAGAACCCAATCAACAATCCTCCTCAAAAAGAAATTTTGACACATCATTAATAGAACAACTTGACTTGGTACAACCCTAAGACGCCATTTGTGCCAAATTTTTGTGCATACAAACTAACTAATCACCCTACATCCATCCACCCCCAAAAGCTCTACCGACATGCTACTAGCACCAAACTACCGGGTGATCCCACAATACTGGTTTACAATTTTTGGCCAAACTAGACACTGAACTAATTTTTTCTAACTAAATCTTCACTTTCAGGCACCTATAGCAGCTAAACCGCGAGGAATATGAAGATGATGCAAACTAGTGATTTGTGGCATTTTGTCTATAAATTCTAAATATATTTTTTTCAAAAATTTTGTAATCAGATTGCACTTCTTTTTCCATCTCCTTCGAAAACTAGTTTTTATCAATAAACACCATTTTTAAGGAGTGATGTTCACCGTATACAACATAATTTTTTTTCTATGAAGGATAAAATTCTATTTTTTTTAATTTAGATTTGTAACTACAATATCTAACCCTTTCATTTGGTTTCATAGTGTTTTATTGAATATTTTTTCCTTAATCAAGTTTCGAAGTCAAACCAATTACAACTCAGACATAGGCGGACCATATACAACATAAAAAAATTTGTATGTATAGAAATTCAATTTTTTTTTACTAGATCAAGGACATCAGTACCTAGCCTACACATATGTTTCAGAATTTTATTTTGATAATCTGCTATTTTTCCAGATGTGTAGAACAGTGCTTGATTTTTGGTGAAAAACCTATGTTTAATCAAACTAAAAAAAAATACATAATAAAACCAAAACATATTAAAATTATATGAGATGGATAGCTTGTTCTGAGGAATACCATCACCCAGTTGGGTCTATGAAGTCTCCTCCATTTTCATCCTCAACTCGAGCTTCAAAGGGAAAATTTGTAGATTTTGGTGCTAGAGGGGAGAAGGGGGAAAAGGGGGGGCCTGATGCAATCCAAAGGGGTTTGCTCGAACCCCCCCTTCTAGTGAACCCCCCTTTAAGCAAACCCCCCTTCAATGCAATTGAAAAATAAAACCCATTAAAGCGGGGTTCACTAGAAGGGGGGGTTCTAGCAAACCCCCTAAAGTGTTTTCCATCTGAAAATGCATTTTTCCTTCCTTAATGGAATTGTAAACCAGTTTTGTGGGTTTACCCTACCAAATCTAAATAATGCTTAGGCTAGTGGTTTTCCTCACTAGGGTAGGAAAATTCATGAAGCATAACTTTTGAACTATAACTCATAGTTTGACATCATTGTAACCATAGCTAATTTTGCATAAAATCCAAATATCGCATCATATTAAATGCATTCTCTTTCATTTATTTTAAATTTGAGTAAAATCATTGCAAAGCTATAAGCACATGATTAGGCCAATTTACAATTGTGTACAAATAGGTTTTTGATCAAAGGAAAAAAGGTACATGAAAATTCTTCCTACACTAAAATTTTGAGAAGAGCATTTTGCATAAATTTCAATCTTTTAACAAGTACAAAAAGAAAAAAACACATATAAATATAAAATAAACAATAAACCATAACACAAGTGTACATGGTGAAAATACTTTTGGAATAAAAAAAATCACACTCTATAGCAACCCAATGTATTACTCAATAAACAACACAGTTACAACACACTTGCAAATTAAGTCTTCCCAAGTGTATCACTAACCAAAGACGTGGAGGAATTTTGACAACATAATGTAATATCTACCAAAAACTTACACAACCTTCATCTCAAGCACCTAATATATAGGAAATACAATACAAGAAATCATCAAAATGGTAATTAAAAAAACATGAGCTAAAACCACCTAAAAGTGGCACCCAATTCCTTAGCTAAGAAAACCAACAACCAAATCTCAAGATGGGTCCATAGCTTAAAAATAATATATTCCTTCCACTTGTCATAACCTTGCTATAATCCACTCACCAAATTGAGTCTTCCATGTTGCTTCCATTATCTCCAAAAAAATAGATGTTTTATGATACGTCATAGCATGCATCGTAAGTTGGTCAACAAGTGTAACTCCCCTTACAACTCTTTTATGTGTCCAATACATTTTCACATTTCCTATGCAAACAACCCAACTTTTGGTAGAAAAGGTAGATTAAGCTCATTTTTAAAAAAATGTAGAACTTGAAGAGACCTACACAATGAAAGCCCCTAGATACAATGTTGAGCAACCCAAAATATTTATTTTGGTCAAAAACCAACTCTAGAGCCCATAAATTGAGCTTTTTTATTTTATAACCCAAAAATTGCACTTTTCATAATTTTAACATTGGGAGCAAAGTTGAGACACCTCTCCTAACATTTCGGCGGGTTATTTTTAGGATTATTTTTTGTCTTTTTTTATTGTGTTCTCTATGATGGGTAAATTACAAATTCTTGTACTCATGCCCTATATTTTTTATATTAAAAATCAAAATAACCATACAATTGTAGAATAAGGAGTTATTTAAGATAAGTCAAGAAACAAAAATTGAAAAAATCACTAATAATATCAAATAGAAAAATAAATGTGATGAAGCACATGATTCTTCTGGGTAGGTGCAAGAAGTTGGGTCACAAAATGTTCAAAAAGTGGAAGTGTTTTTCTTGATTTTCAAAATTTGTCACAGATGAACTAAAAAATTGAAGCAGTTACACATATAATCTAAAAAAGATCTAGTAATATGAAATGTAGTATTTTGAGTCAATTTTTCAAATATGTAATTTATTCTAATATTCATATGATACAAATTAATTTTTAATAGGCATGTATAAAAACCACTTTTTAAGGATTGTACCATTTATGTGTATGAACACCATAATTTGACTTAAATAAAAGTATTTTTCTAATCCATTTTGAGAAAATATGTGTATTATATTGAATATTGATGGGGATATTTTTTAATATTTCTTTTCTAAATATTTTTTTATTAATTTTTTATTGGCCCTAATTGTTGTTTTGAAAACCCTTCATGTACGACCACCATAATTTGAGATAAACTAATAATTGAATTTTTTTTTCATCGTGTAAATAATTGTGTATAGATTGAGGTCATATAATTTTTTTACAAAAAAACTTAAAATATTAAAAGTTAATAAAAATACGAAAACCTACATTTCAAGTTTATGGACTAGTTTCCTCATAAATTAATTAAAAAATAGAAAAAATAATCCAATCATAAAAAAAAAAAAATTAAAATGCATATTTGAAAACTAGACATCGTCATCTACAATGGGTTTTAATTTCATAAAAAATTCTAAATAACAGCCGTTAGCCATATTACCAAAGTCAGTTTTTCCTCTTAGCATTGACATGACTTGTACTTGCAGGTCCAAGAGTAAGGGTAGATTTACCATGCCTTTACCAATCCTAAAACAAAGTCAAAAGGTGGGTTGGTATTTTATTTTTCAAAACAATTACCCACTTTAAAACGGGTACCCATTCTAAAAATAGAATAAGTACCCACCAACTTCTTTCTTTCTTTCACCCTTATGTCTAGCATACCTTGAGTTTTTGTATTTGATAGTTTAGAAACACTTAATGAGATAGGGAAAGTTAGAATATATGTTTAGCAAAAGAAAATTAAATTTTGTGTCATCAACCAAAAAAATGACATTATCAATCTTAATCTAAGTAATTTTGAGCACATTTAAGACTTCATTTCACAATTGAAATCACTAGGGCTACAATCAAAATGCTATATATTTAATTATCAATATACTTTTAAAACTTGATCATGATTTTTCTATATTTGTTTCTACCTTATTTTCTACTAGGGATGCTTGGAGTACTACGTTTATTATGCCTTTAATGGTTTTCTATAATATTCATGCTAGAGAACAATGAATTCTAATTCATTGGGTAACACCTAATTCCAAGTTTTCTACATTACATGCTTTAGTTGCAAATAATATACAAAGGTTTAGAAGGCCTTGGGTAGTTCAAATAAGAAGCAAAAGAAAAAACCACCTTTCTCTTTTAGTCCAAAGGAAAAATCACATAAATTAGAGGAGAGAAAATGTGTTTACTTTGAGAAGAGGGCATGATGAATCTAAATGTATGGGAAAATAGATAGATTGTTAACTAATATAATCAAGAAGAAAAATGTCACATAAATTAGAGGAGAGAAAATGTGTTTACTTTGAGAAGAGGGCATGATGAATCTAAATGTATGGGAAAATAGATAGATTGTTAACTAATATAATCAAGAAGAAAAATGTTGTAAGTCTAGGATTTTTAACTCCACTACTTCACATGACATGACATCTTCTAGAGACTTGTTCTCCTCATTATACCCATGGTCTATGGTATAAATTTTCAAGGGTGGTGATTTTTTTATATGTTTGTGGGTATGGATCTATTGGTATGGTTCATGAAACATTTGATAATGTTTAGTTGACCACCAATGGACCATTGATCATCTATTGTACCATTGTTATAATCTCAATGTCATTTAGATCTCAAGGAATTTATTTCAACATTAGAGGACCAAACACAATTAGGTCCATTTACACTACATTAGAGAGCTCATCTAGAAGTAGATTAATGATCTAAAAAAGTTGTCCTACTTCAAAGCAAGTTGAAGATGTCTTTACCAAACCCTTCACAAAAGGAAAATATGTTCACCTAAAAGCTTTGTTAAGGCTATTCCTTTGGGGGCTACCTATTCCTTCATCTCTTTTCTCTCGCTTCTTTTAGTGAGGGAGGCTATCTTTCTCCTTATTTGAATAGATTATTTTGTACGTGGGTACTCAACATGACATTGTCTTGTTGGAACCCATGTTACCCACCTAAGTTGCTTTTAAGGGGAGTGTTGGTGTAGTTATGTATTTATCATATTGTAGATTAAGCTCAAGTAATTTATTTAGTTAATTTTAGTTTTTGATTACTTAAAATTAACTATAAGGAGATTGATTTTGGTTTGTCTAATTTTAAAAAAATCTGTTAAGGTAATTTTTCCTGCAAACTGCCCATTTTTTGACAGCGGCATCGTTGTGCAGAATCTTGAGGTAACTTACTTGCCAAGGTCCTCAGTGAGGTATGGTTCTCTGGAAAGTTTGGTGGATGTCGTAAAGTGTCCTCAAGAGGAAGTCACGTTGTTTCACCGTATGCAGCAAACAGTTTCCCCAACCCGATCAATATACATTTTCCAACGTATTCCCAGCCTGTGCCAAAATGGGAGCGTTGGAATAGGGTTCAGGTATCCTTAAAAGCAAAAAGGATATGCAACTGTTATCAGATGTAGTTGGCAATAGTTTGGTAGAATTGTAGAAAATCGATAATCTCTATGGAAGTATTTCACTGACTGATGTTAAGAGATGAAAGTGGTGAATAGTAACCAGTTTGGGTCGGTGATTTCAAAGAAGTTGGCTATGCAAACTTCGCACAAAAGTTGGCTATGGAGGATTCTGTAGGCCCTATTGGATTTCCCCTGCCCGCTATGAGACAAGAGAAAACTCCCC